>CVKZ01000003.1:2445195-2467182 GCA_001457955.1 Heterobasidion annosum
CCACCTGATTCTACCTTCAAAGAATCAATGCCAGATGTACCAGGGTAGGATGCTCTTGGCTATGCCTTGAGTGCTCAATGAAATCCATGTAATTATTAACTATACTAGTTACATTTACTGGATAGGATATCATCGGATTCGTGGTGTAGTGGTTATAGTGTGGGTGCTATGAGTGCTCATTCGTACGGATCACGGGTTCGGTCCCCGATTATGACACATTATTTTGACTTCGCTGACCCGCTTCATCCGGCTGGCCGGAGATATCCGGTTTCGGACATCTCGGGCAGGTGGCTGGCTGCCTTGCAAGGCTTATAGCACTTAGGCAACCGGATATCTCCGGCTGTGACCGGCCGTCTCAGGCAGACGTGTGTACACGTCACGGTAATATCCGGCTAACTGAAGTCCCTCGTCTCCGAGTAGCATAACATGACGAGGATCAATGCTCATCCCGTGTGATTGCATCGTGAATTGAATTTCGTTGATGATTGTTTGCCTCGCAGATTCAATGCCCAGAACCTGTGCAGTTTCAATGACGTGATTTGTCGTGACCTGGTCCCCGACGATGCCTGAAGAATGCCGATTTAGACGTTGTTCACTCGCAGCGAGCAACTTGAATGGACCTTCAGTCACCATGACTTTCTTCAACCCACAACTTTCGACAAGTAGCTCGTTGTCTCCTCTCTGGCCCCGCTCGTTGTCCCGCTCAATTTTATTGATGACGGCGCGTGAAATGCTAGCAACACCCTGAGCAGTGAAATAGTGAGGTGTGCTCGAGGGTTGTGATTGGAGAGATCCATGGTACCTTCACTACAATGCCGGGGAGAGCTCGTTTTATTTCACACATGCGATAATACCTATTGGGGCCAGCAATGTATATTCTGAGACGATTTCGGGTAGGCAGAATTGTGATACTCTGCTTTTTTGTCAGATGCAAAGAATCATGCCAGCAGATGCGACACTGGCCTCTTGCTTGATCCTAAGCTTCCATGAGGCAACAATCGCCCATTTGACATCGTCCAGTGTTAATTCAAGCTGACAGGGTATGGTTAATGTTGACCATGGCGATAGAAAGAACGCAAACCTGAAGCTTCTGCACACTTTCCATGTCAATAATAACACCGACGTATGTGTACTCAGGTGCCCAAGTCTCTTCTATAACTGCGGCAACCTGTGGAGCAGACATAAAGAATCTCGCAAACTAAACTGAGATGACAACAATGCAATACAGCACTCACATCGCCTAGAAGGGTCTTCTCTAACCTTCCCTTCACGATCCGAGCCGAGGCCTCCGAGTCTGCTGTGACGAGCTTGCAGCTGATGATGGGTGTGCTAATATTCTTGGCCGCATTGATGATTTCCTTTATTCGTGGCACACCCAGTGTCACATTCATGGTTGCGACCCCGGCGAAATGGAACGTCTTGAGCGTCATCTGAGTGCCAGGCTCTCCGATAGACTGAGCGCCAACAGCGCCAACAGTGGATCCTATCACAAGATGGGCTCGGGTGAGTGTAGGCTAGAGAGGGAAGGGCAGGAAGGGTGTACCAGGCTCGATTTTTGCCTTGGTGTACTTTAACCAAGCCATATAAAGAAATGTCTTCAACTGCTCCTTCGTGACTTTGGATATGTTATCAACAAAGGCTATATCCGTATCTGCATGCCAGCTACTTCAGCATGGCAATACTCATGATCCTGAAATGGCTGCGATTACCTGAAGCGCTCATCGACAAGTTGGTAGTCATATCCCACTCGTTGTTGCGCTCCAGAGCCTCGAACATTCTGCGGCTCCTATGTGCATCAGCCAGGGGCTGGATGCCATGATATTGAATAAAGTTGCGGACAGCCGCAATGTAAACCGCCGTGCAATGGCGTAGGAACTTTGGCTGCGAAAGTTCTTGGTCCACAATCTCCGTAATCTCGTACGGAAGCAAGCCTTGCACCGAGCGCGAAGTAGTGGCCTGCATCAAGCTTGTTCGAGGAATGAAAGTAACCGCAAAGATATTTGACGCACTCTGGAGTGTTTCCACACTCGCATAAAATCAATCGGCTGCGAATCACCCTCCAAACATGCTGGATCCAACCCATCGCCACCAAACGTAAACTGCACCACGCCTCCCATGGCATTCCTCACCGATAGATCATAGTGCGTTGTCAGGTCCTCCATAGCCTTCATCAGCCGTCGTTGCATATACCCAGTCTCCGCTGTCTTCACCGCGGTGTCAGTAAGGCCGTCGCGTCCAGTCATAGCGTTGTGGAAGAACTCTGTCGAGGAGAGGCCCGAGTAGAACGAATTGCGAACGAAACCCTTGGATGGCGGCTCACGTGACTTCTTCGGAAAGTGCGGAAGGGTGCGGTCCTGAAAGCCATCAGGAATGCGCTGGCCAGAGATAATTTGTTGCCCGACACATGAGACCATCTGACAAACGTTGACGGTGGATCCTGTGCATGCCGTGAGTTGAAGCTATATACAAAACAAGGAGGTTGTATATGAAATAAACGGCAGCAGACCTTTCGAACCGCATGTCGCCATGATCAGTGGCGCATTGTGTCGGCTCAATTCCTTCATACAAATGACCGCGACATCGTCACGAACTTTGTTCAACACTCCCGCGATCTCGCTCTCGAGAGTCTGCTCCTGGTTACATCCGGGCTTGTTGTTAAGCTTGCCCATCTTGGCAAGGGTGATTAAGTCCAAACATTTTGCATACACAGTTTCAACGAGCTCGTCCTTTTTGTGAGAAAGAATGGGACCGGGAATGACATCGTTGATACCTAACGAAAACCCAAAATTTGCTGCGAAGGGTTCCAGCCAACTTCATTAGGATGTGAGAGGCGCGCGCACCTAACCACCGTGCAGAAAGCTTGGATAGCCGGTTCATGGTCACTGCGGCCACTTCGTGCCCATAATCTCTCAGGATGACACTGAACATCGACGTTTTCTTCCCACCTCCAACCGTCGCTTTGTCCACCACACCACACATGATCTCGCTGTTGACAATAATCAACCAGCCGTCATTTGGGGATAGATCTGGCGCGACTGCGTGCATCCTGCTCGAGTAGCATTTTGCATTTGGCTTGATCATCTCTTTACACCTGCTTTCAACGTTGACCAAGATGTTTGACTGCTTGTTTGGCCGCATGAGCACGTTGAATACTTGCTTACCCGTCCATAGCTGCACCGGCTTCCAGATGGTAGGTGGAGGAATATCGATATGGAGGTTAGCGTCGGCCAAGTAGGAGCAAATTTGTGTGAATTGACGCCGATCGAGAAAGTTATCACGTAGGATGAGGAGATGCGAAGCAGTGATAAAATCTTGGATTGCTGCAATTACAGGCTCGCCATTCCGCGGAGTGACGGTGTTTTGTTTAACGCTCATGAGTTCGAGAGCCTCGGTGCGAGCTTCTTCCGTCTGAGGAATATCTACAGGATGTAGGTCAATTTGGGAATATTAACGAGAACTGTAAAAGTGTGTACGCAGGTTCATCTCGTCCCCGTCGAAGTCGGCGTTGTATGGTCCACATACGCACTCGTTGAGGCGGAATGTCCGCCATGGTCGAACTCTAACCTAGTATCGATGCCTGGGGTGAGGGCCAAGAAAAAAAAATCGATTCAGTGACATACCCTGTGACACATGATGGAGATCTAGTAGCATGATAAGTATCAGCTCGTGTGTCTGGAGCAGCTGATTTACCTTATGTAGACTTGGCTGGCGGTTGAAAAGGTGCCACGTCACCATCAACAGTGTCGTTCAACAACGTCGCCATACCGCAGGTCATCTGCGATCGCACTCCGGTTTCCGAACATGAGGTACTTTTTGAAGCCGCTGTTGCTCTCCGTCACATAGTTCGCGCCCGGGTGGACATCGCACCCGTTCTGTACTGCTTGATGGACTTTCTCGATATTGAACATTGTGACGCGCTCTGGGTAGGTAAGGATCTTGGCTATCCGCTCGGGGACCGCGACTTCGTCGATACGCAAGTTGGGGTCAGGGGAAATGACGGTGCGATCGGAGAAGTCAACGCGCTTCCCAGACAGATTGCCCCGAAAGCGGCCCTGCTTCCCCTTGAGCCGCTGACAGAATCTACGAATGGGTTTCTGGCCCATTTGTGAAGGGACGCCGGGCATTTCCGAGTTGATGTACATAGCTACGGAAAGCTGCAAGAACTCCCATTGCTCCTGCAGGCCAGTTAGATGACATTGTCTTCTGCACCGGAGGCGAACGCACCATGAACTGCGAGGTAGGCGCACCTTTCGCAATACCTTGCTTGAGAAGGGCGTTCGTGAAGACAATCTCGGTCAACTTGACGGTGAGGTCATCCTTGTTTGAGGCACCGTCTTGGGCAACGGATGGGCGTATGCAGACAGGAGGGACAGATATGTACTGCCAGATATATTCCTCCGGTCGATTGTGCTCCGGACGTAGGCCAAGTAGTTCACAATCCTGATATGTCATCAGAATCAATCCTGTATAGTCGCGAGCAACGCACCTCATCCGATATCCTTTTGAACAAGTCTAAGACCTTGAGCGGGTTCAGATCCTCGTGTACGGTTTTGTTCATGTACATCCCCAACTCTTTTTGCGCTGCAATCGCTGATGCAAACGTCTCCTTCCACTTCTCCAAATCGTCCGCCGTCTTCTTCGCCCTGAATTTATCATGGATGATCTTCAGCGCATTTATCTTTTTACAACTCCATTTATCGCGGAGCAAAACGGGCAATAGATCTTCTTGCGTGCAGCTGCGTTCAATGCTTTGACAATTGCAAGACGCTGTACATTCTCAAGGTTGGGACGGCGGAAGTGCTTGAGAAACGCACGGCGCTCAGATTCCTCGAGAAGCACTCGGGCACAAGTCTGGCGTGGAAGTTAGAACAGATTGTAGCGAGATATAGATGAAACGCACCTTGCAAATACATTGGAGGACACCAATTGTATGCTTGAAGTAACCGATGTGAAAGACCGGGACAACAAGCTTGATGTACGCGTAGTGGCCCACACAGTCGACTGAGGTCAGTCCGCACGTCTCACAGAATGCAGCTTTCTCCGCCGTGCCCTGAGATGTACCTTCAGCTCGATTTACTGATACAATAGTATGTTCACGTACCAGCCGTCGATCTAACGCTCCGTCCTTCGCTGGTGCACGCTCAGAGTTTGCTGTATACAAGTCACGATGTGTGACCTCAAATTCCGAGATTTTGACAATATCCTGTGCATTGAATGTTGTGAACTGCAGATGTTTGCTTTTTGGAAATTATCAACACAAGCTTGCATCATTGACATCGACGGCACGTACATGACCTTAGGTACGGTGGGAGATACGGTTTCTTTCATGGTCACTAGCCGGCAAGAGATGGGTGGGGGTTCAGTTCAGGTCGGAACTCGGCATCTTCCATACCGCAATCGGAACATACGTATTTAGGCTCCGCGCCAAAATTGTATCCGGTTTCGTTGAGAGTTTTTCCTTGCCCCCCAGGGGGGCAGTTTGCTCGTATGTAAGTCGCAGATATCAGGAACTTGAACGTGCAGCTAAGGATTGAAGGTATGCAGACTATGATAAAATCAATCTGCACTTGATTTCAATCTATCCTCAGACGCACCCGATGGTCCATTCTGCTTCCATAACCTGAAAACGTGTTTTCCTGTGTACAATCTCTCAATGGGGCGCTTTCTTCATTTTTCCTCGTCGTTCACAAACTATGGATTCAGCTCCTGCGACCGGAAGCAATAGCTCGTGCGCGCTCTGAGATCATCCATGGAAGACAAATAGCGTGATAAGAGGCCCCATTGACAGGTGGGTCTCTGCTCCATCAGCTCCCTGAGAGACGCCATCTTTCTAGTCACGTTCTTACAAGGTCCTTGCATTCGACAGCCACCAATCAGTCGACGATCAACCCATCTCCCATCCCTCTCTCATGCTGACCTAGAACGTCTGTGATCAGTTTGCTTTCATCTGCGCCGCCTTAACGCCTCATCTTTAGATTTGAGAGGTGGATCCCGAAAGCATCATCATCCTGTAGGTCACTCTACGACCTCATGGTTCACAGCATGGTTCGTGGTCTCAAAGGATACTCATCTGCCGTGCGCATACGTTAGCCAGCTTGCAGATACAATGAGGGTCTCCATACCCCTTTACTCGTTCCCAAAAATTACTTATGCCCAAATCTGAAGCTTTTCGGGCATTTTGCATCCACTCGTGATATGCCCAGCCTCGCTGCTTACAGGCATCATTTCGCTATCTGAAAGCCGCCTCATGGACTTGACACCGGATCGGCGTTTGCGGGCAGAACACAACGCTTGAGTCCATGTTCTGAATACAGATTCAGTCGCCCGAAGTGAGCAGAGAGTTATGGGTAGTTTCCGTAACAAAGCCAAGTGATAGATAGTGCGTTGCTTGCCAGCGCTATTGTTGATAGACGAATACAATGCACACAGGTATCGTGCGGGTACAGGCTTTCTTGATTATTGGTGCACACGCAATGACGTGTATGAACGACAATGCGGAACTTCAGTTCATCAATGATTTCAAATTTGTCTTATCGTCAATCCTTCGTAACGTGAGGGCTGCGTTGTCGCTTTTTGCCCTCTAGAGGCATGCGTTCATAATGGGATTGCTCTGGGGCAGTGTCGTGTGGCCCCCGTGTGTCTCTCAAAACGTCGATTGGGACGATGAAAGCCGCACGTCCTCCACGACATCTATGGGATCCGGTGACGAATGAATGGTGTTTCTTATGGACCCGGTGTTATCGTGAAGTGAACAGAACTAGTTGCGATGGGCGGGTCGCTCGGGAGAGCTGTCAAGGATAGCCAAGATGAGAGCACCCTCCCAGATGGCTGGATACGGTTTGTGGACATGGCTCCTTGTGTTTCAGCTGCTTTATGAGTCATGTCCACAGATTATTCATGATGACGACGCACCCGCTTCATAAATATACGGTCCTAAATTTTCAGCAGAAAAGTCAGAAGTCTTGGTACACACATCGGCTTCTGTTTAATTAATACATCCAAGGGCTTGTGTGCAAAGATTCGACGACTTTGAGGAACGCGATGATCAGATATGGCATAGGAGGCGGCAGTAAACTTAAATCTCAGTGAAGATATCAGATAGCAGATTTCAAGAGCGCGCAGGGAGCTTTGGCATCCTGGAAAGTCTTGAAAACTCGCCGAGGCGCTTGGACGATCCCTAGGCATTGCAGGCTTCGTTGTGTCAACAAACCTGGTCGGCCTGCTATCCGAGCATGGAGCGATTGAGCTGGGAGACGCCGCCCCATGATGATTGGATCGGTGATTGTCTAGAAGGTGGTCGAAGTAGTGGAACACAATTAGTTGGAGAAAACATAGAGACGCACCCCTTGCCTTTCACCTTGTGATTCTTCAAGACTCGCGCTGCGATGGCATACCGCACAGTAAGAGTCGGAATACCAGACTTTGTTACATAGACTAGATCAAGTCTGCCTAGAGCTGCGTTTCAGACCTTTAAGACGGGCGATAGCTGTGATCACAGATTACCAACTCCAAATAATCCAGTTCGGTGATAATAGCGATGGAGAAAACCCTACTGACATTGACTGCAGCTTCGGCATGAAGGGATTTGCCATGGAGAATAGGGAACAAATGATCTGCGCGTATGCGGCGCTGCGCTTCTCGTAGGAACAGCCTCTCTGGCCCTCTCGAGGTGAATCATCGAAGCGAAAGTGCTGAAAACTCTGTCCAGCATATACTCTCGAAATCGCTTGAAATTAGCTAAAACAAAAACTAGGCCGGTCGCAAGGCCATTTCCAGCTGAAGTCGTGGAGCAATGCATGATACCGAAACCGACAGATGCGCTCAAAGACTCTCTCTCTGCGTACGTACTTTGCGACAATCTGGTGACGTAGACTGAAGATTTTGTGCGTAGAATCCCGTTCATAGCCTCCTTTCTTATATGGTTATGGAAAGGCCATAACGTACCCTTCCAGAGTGCGTGGAAGAGAGCTATTGCGTGAGATATAACACGTACCGTATCCAGTGTCAACAATCTGCCCTGGTCCTGCGCGATGCAAGTTAAGTGAAAGGGAAACGCGTAGTCGAGAAATACGGAGGTGACGATCTCTGAGGCAACTGCATTCACAATGCATGAGCGCCAGTCAACCATTGATCATCATCGCATGCTCGCCTGACGCATGGCGACTAGACGACTATGTTATGCACGACGCCAGCATCCACCTACGAAGCTTCTCCTGCGACAAGCACAAAAGGACTCACCAGCAGAGATGAGCCCGCGCTCGATGCCGCTCCCTGAACACTGTTGCTACCAGCATCTACAACGCGCCTCATCTATGTGAATGTCCACATGATTTTGCGCGTGTACAACACGGAGGTTTGATCATCTCGGGAGGCGTTTTTCGGCTACCGTCTGTGATTTCGACAGGTATGCTGCGAGTGAAAGCCCAACGGGAAAGGATTGCGAGGTGATCGTGGGG
Organism: Heterobasidion annosum; assembly: GCA_001457955.1. NCBI lineage: Eukaryota > Fungi > Basidiomycota > Agaricomycetes > Russulales > Bondarzewiaceae > Heterobasidion > Heterobasidion annosum. The sequence continues at coordinate 2,453,652 of CVKZ01000003.1, forward strand.
TCGATGAGCGGATCTTTGGGGTTAAGGAATGGAAAATGTGTCAAGATTCGGTTGATTAGCTGCTTCTGGGAGAAAGCGAGGAGATAAAGCGATGATGAGGAGAAAGGAAGATGGTCGATGGTCTGGGCTGGGAGCAGGCGCGGCGTGACAAAGGGCGTGACAAATTTTATTTGTCGTGTGTTTGGCGCACGACCCAGTCTGGCACGGCGCATTTTGCTTTCCTCAACTAGTACTGCCGGGTCTCATCATCTAATTCCCAAACCCGAAATCATCCAGTTTCATGGAATATACACCAAGTTTAGCAATACCAATCTGCAGCTCGACTCTCGGTGACCTACTGATTGCCAAAATTTCGAAGCTTTGGCTGCGCAAGTCGAGAAAACAAAGTATATGTTCTTCGCCGTTCATGGCTTCGGAGAGACTGAAACTGGTATCTTTGCTAAAGGTAGATGCCTCCTGGTGCCTCACATCGTGTCTGACATAAATGGATCCATCGTACATGATCGACCCTGCATTCTCAACGTGCGCCCGCCAAAATCGGTATCAACGCAAATTCTCGTGGCCTCTCACGATGTTGAAATGTTGCCACAGTCGCTCGCGTGGTGAGTTTCGGGTCGGTATGTTAAAAAGTCAGTCAAAGTCGCCGCCTTTCTGACTTAGCCCTATAAATACTACGCCAGATCATCCTCACGTCCTTCTAGTCGAGATAGGATGAATCTTCAATTTGCCACTCATGGAAGAGCATAACGGAACTCTCCGGAGCATGATAGACTGATGCACGAGGCGAGTAGTGGATTACTGTAAGTCCGGAGTCATGAGCTGATTCCGAGACTGGATATTGGCTTTATAAATAGACTACAGTCCCTTTACATCCAGGCGTCTGTCGAGAAGTAAGTTACCGAGAACTGCAGGTGGGCATAAGGCTCACCACCTCGTGTTTTTTCAGGACTCACTCGTCCTTCAGCATCCACTCGATGGCGGGATTCACATACGTCAATTACGACAATCTCTCCTACCTCTCTAACCACATATTTTTGCCACCAAAGCTACCTCAGAAAGATGACCTCAAGCAACCACATGTCGTTGCGTTATCTCGCTTGGCTAGCGATATCGCCAAGGAATATAGAGATCGGTTAGATGCTACTCAACGTTGCTGCTGGGATCCCATTGTCAGGATGCTCGAACGCATGTATCGACTCACGGATCTACCAAGCCTCGATAGATTAAAGGAGGATTTTGCATTGATGGCAGTTGATGGTATGCTCATGTTCGGACTACGTTGTTGAATCAGACGTTTATCGACCAATCATGCAGACATCCTTGCACTGTACGTTCGAGCACAGAATGCTGCAATCATCGTTCGGAAGTACTCCGAGAAGACTGTGTTCGAGATCTTCGAAGTTTCACCGACGGCTGCGATGGTCATGGGGACGGAAGGGAAGCTGATCTGCTCCTATCCCGGGCCTGCGGTGGAAATTCCAAACGATGTATTCAATAATGGGGGATTCCAAGAGGAGCTTGCGTCTTTCATTGTGCAGATGGACGTCGATAACTTGGATTCGGCGCCCACGACGACGAAGGCGGGTTCAAAGGTCGTCGAAGAGCGCGACACCCAGGACCCGAGATATATTTCCCAGCTCCTCGTCGGAATCTTGCGTGGGATGGGTCAGGGAGCGACAGTGCGTCGCATCAGCAAGAGGATTGCCGACGATGTCCTCTGGAAGGATGCATACAAACCTTGGCGGAGGTCTGGGATGTGGCTCATCATCCGTGTCGCAATCCAGACTTCCCTCGAGGACACCAATGACTATAAATCGTTCATTCTTTTTTTCCATTCGCGTCTTCTTCATCTATGCCTTGGATTCGACTTCAGCAGCGACTTGATTTTCTGTATGAGGGCCAAGACGAGCCGCAGAGCCTACAAGCTGGGATTTTCTGCACCTGATTTTGTTCTGGAGGAAGTACAAGCAACGGGGAACGCAGCCGAGGTTATATTGCAGGGCAGATGGACTGCAATACAGCGCGCGCAAGAGGACTCTTCGTTTTGGGCTCCCGACACTCTTGATATCGCTAGCGACACTGTTCTTTCGTTGCGAAATTCTCGCGAATATCTGTCTCAAGTTCTAAATCCTGAGCCCCATCGTTTGACCTCCACAGAGTTTAAGCCATCCCAGGTTCCTCGACTGCGAGGGCTCAGCGACTTTCGACCCTTGGAAGGTACAGGGCTTTCAAAGATGCTCAACGACGAACCATACGTTGCTCCGGCGGACTTCGAAGAACTTGTAGACATCCATCTAGATGTGTGGCTGTCTCGAAACATTGATGATACTTCCACCGGTACTACATTGGCCTCGTGCCTTACCCAATATTTCGATTTTGCTATGCAGCACTACTCCTCGAGCCCCGAAGATCTGTCTTTGATGATCCTGACTATCATGGAACTATGGGTTGCCATCGACAAGGTAGCTTTGGTGCATTGCCCACTCCTACAGGAATACTCCCCAGAAATCCCCACGACATTCATCGAGCCACTGCTTCTACGTCATTCTCGTCCGTTGCGGCGATCAGCAGCCGTAGAGACATACCTGCGTGGCCGTTACGAGCGCGTCGCTGTCAAACAATCGATCTTCTCGGACGAGGTGGACAGGAAGACGTTCTCTGTTCGTTTCTTCGCCCAGTCATTAGACCTTCAGTCCCTCAAAGCACAAATCGAGCATCATGCAACTGAGCAACGGAAGAAAAAGCGTGAAGAGCTTGCTTCACAAAATGCCTTGCATACACAACGTACCACAACGGCCTCATCGATGAGTCACACATATACTGTCGATTATAAACACCGTCCGAAGAAGTGTCAGAAATGCAGATTGGAGAAATTGGCGAAGGCTATGACCATCGCAGTGCACGAATGGCCGCTTCCGGATACAGAGTTGCTCGCAGAAGCCGTAACTTTCGAATTGAATTGCCCAAAGATTTTCCAGTTGTGGAGGTCTTCAACGCTTCGAATCCTTCGGGATCTTGGCTTATCGAACCGTGTTACGGGAGCATCTCCTCGCGTCGTCCTGTGTATGTATCCTGGCCTTACCCAATGGGCCAAGCGATCTGTCCGGATCACACTCGCATCATCAACGAAATCATTCTCGCAATCTCATTACAAGACTACATCCATTCCTGCTAACGAATCTTCCGTCTGTGTCAACAACGGTTTACATTTCAGGCTCTACGATCAATCTCGGGGTGCTTGGGCTGCTGGGCCTTTCTCTGACTCTAACATTTCCCGGTATTGTACTGTGAAGCTCCCCTTGGAAGGACCGTATCAAGGCTTACAATATGCCGTCGAAGGGACAGTCCATACAACCAATAAAGTCTTGGCTGACCAGACTAACTGCCCGAAGGCGCTTAGCCTTCACGAGCACATCGCCTTTGCTAGCTTGCGCAGCGGGCCTCTGCTACAGTGGATGAATATTGCTCGAGAGATTGTCTCCAATTCTCTGAATTTCAATCGTGAAGAGGTTCATTCCCTCTTTACTCAAGCTGCGTGGCAAATAGGACCTTTATCCCAAGATGGAAAACGCCGGGGATGGCACGAGGACCTTGAGAACAAAGAATTCGGGCTCGTGCTACTCAATGGACTGGGGAGCCTCTTGACGAGTGTTGAATCAAATTGGCTTGGAGGTGTCACAGCGAGAACCATCAGTATGTTTCTGATTTCGTTAATTATTACTGTTCTCACCGAATATCCCAAGTATTTCTTGCCAATCGCCTCTTGGCTTCCGCGAGTGACTCAGAGATTCATCAGAAATCTTACACGCTATTGCGTCGGGCCCGCGCTATCACTGCTCAATGGATGCGCCAGCTGGCTTCGAAACTCCAAGATAGTCATGAAGAGAGCGAAGTTCTCGAATTACAACTGAGTACATGTGCCATGGCAGCGACTTGTCGAGCGACATTTGACGTGGATCCTCATCATCTCCGGTATCTGCTTGAATCCGCAGATGATACTGCCATTGCGCTTGAATGCGCGATCATCGTTCACGACAACACCCCTTTGGCACTGCGAGCCGCACCCCCAGATTTACTCAAGCTGCTCTATCGTGATCGACGACTGTCGCATTATCTTGAGCGTTTCTTAGCGCAGCGTGTTCGACAGGATCGACGAGGAATGGACAACGCAATTCTTTCTCTATGGACTGCATATATACCTGGATCTACTGGTTGGCTGAAGCTGTCTACACCGAACTCTCGATGGTTAGAGGCTCAGACTATGACAAAGTATGCGAGCACCATGCCACAAATCGTTCATCTCAACTTGCTTGAAGGGAGACTCCTGGTCGACGGAAAGCCATTGGGCCGCCTTCCACATGAAATTGTTCAGCATTCCACATATAATCGCATCTTTGGTCAAGTAAGTACCTTCAATCAAAAAATTGCGAGTCCTTCCATTGATGTATTTTCGCAGAAAATCCTGGATGTAGTTCCTTCCGATATGCCAGGGATGGAGTATGCAAGTCGTGCCTCTGTTTTCGAACACCAGGCGAGCCTCGATAATCTCTCAAGTGTTTGGAATCTAAACCAGTTTGCAGGTCTACTTTGTCCTACACGCATCTGAGAATCGCCTTGTTATTCGAGCCAAGCGGGAAAGCAGCGAAGATATTCTGGAGCTTATTCCACATACAAGGCTGATCGGAGATCTACCGACGTTGCTAGTTGAGGGTCACGCCCACTGGTTCAATCTACGAACTGGTGATCTTGAATTTAGACCCCTTGACGGCCTGTGGACCTCGTCCCCTACGAACTGGCACATCCGATTCTCAAATGACAACTCAACAATGATATATGGTGAATCGTCCATGTTGCTTGTCGACACGTACAGCCCTGCATTCGACATGATCTCTAAATGCCTGCAGCCGCTCGAGTCAGCGAAGTTCCTCACCATCATGTATGAGATGAACACAAACTGCGTCTCCGTACGACTTCCACGGCTGGGACTTTCATTCAGCTTAAGATCGGAAGGGGAACTCGAGTCTCAAAACCTTCCCGGTATGATCGTCGATAGGAATCAGTCCTGTGGGACGATGTTCGGCCTCCAAAACATACTTGTTTTAAGAGAACAAGGCAGCAATCCCGATCGAATATCCCAATCTCGACGTGTTCTCATCCCGCAAGGCAAAATCAACGTTGCGATTCAGGGAAACCATCCGGTTATCACCATTGATACAGGAACCTCGAATCGAGTATTGTATCACCAATACAAGGTTGATAGCCATCTCGGTTATCTTGCAGGCAACGTGAATCTGGCTAGCAAGTTATTCAAGATCTACCTCCACGCTATCACTAGCCACTGTCTCCCAGACCCTTTGACAGGACGTACCGGAACGGAAGAATCACTGCAGGAATTGTGCTCGTCTAGCTGTCTATCTTTTCAGAGGTTCAGTTCGGTTGAGGCAAACCTGTTAGAACTAATCAGCTCGTTGACACCCAGCAGATCGTTCTATCCTCGTCATCTCAAGGTAATGCAAACAGTCAACTGGTCCAACCTTCCATCTCTCTCTCAGCACAGAGGATTTCATTCTGCCACGCATCTGATATCCGATTATGCAGAAAAACTGCACATCTTTCAGACTTCAAATGTTGTTTTCGCAATGAGTGTCAGCGATGACGAGCGACATGGGTTCTTACAGGACCGTGCTGCACAACGGAGTTCGTGCTATTATTCTGCCGACCTTTTGACGCGCTTCACATCATTTGTTTCTACCGATTTTTACTGCCCTTCCCGGTCAGATATTGTCGCTACCAATGGAACCAAGAACGAAACAGCCGTGTTCAGTACTTCTCGGATGGTCCAGATGTGGTCGTTCGCCACCTCGCTCAAACCATACAGCTCCAAGCTACTATCGTCCCTGGGATCTGGGTCAGTTGCTTCTCAATCGAAGAATCTATTAGATTTGTCCTACAACCGGAGCTGGTTACGACCAACCCTCTCCGATGCTTGGATTTCATTATACAATCTCTGTCGCAAGCGCACAGATTCTCGCAGGAAACAGTACAGGCTAACATTCAGTCTTCCTGCGATGACCTATGGCTCACCCCTCCTTCGAGAATTTGCTCCTATCTTGATAGCATTTGCAACTACTCCTGCTCTGTGTCACATAGATCCCCCCTCGTATGCGTCTTATGATATTTCGGACGGGTTCAAACCTAGCCGAGCCATAGTTCTCAACAAAATCATGTCTGCTGCCCTCCCGCTTGAGGATAGCCCATCGGCTCGCCTTCCAGCTGAATGGAGAGAGAACCCCGGAAGCTTATGCCTGCGACGCCGTAGCCATTACAATTCGCAGGTTTCATCTCTGGCCGATTCCCTTGCCAATGATCTGATAGAACAATGGCCTTGCGATGATCCTCAACTGCTACCGAGTAATGGTGAATACCGCAGCTGGTTCAAAATTACATCCTGCATGGCCGGGATTCGTCAACTATTCCACTCCTGCTTCAAGAACCGTCAACTCCGCCTCCATATTGAACGAGTCGAAGAGATTCTTTTAGCTGGTCGGACAAGCCCATCTGCGACAGATGTAGCCTTGTACACGTTTAACCCCTGTCGTCAGCACCAAAGAGTGTCCACTGATGCCTTCGTTACCATTCATGGACTTCTTGATCGTATGGTTGCGCCAGATGTGGAACCCCTACCGAGCATATTCTGGGGAGCCTCGCAGGCATCTGGACAATCTGATAATATTGCAGAACCTAGCAATTTACAGAAGCTCATCGCTAAATTTCGAAGTGATCGGGGTGATAAACTTCATCACCAATATGGGCGAGACTTAGAGGATAGTTTAAAGGACCTTCGTGGGCAATCCTCTGTGAATTTTCCTAGTTCAATTCCTTCCGCGACACTACAGGAGCTTGTACAATATCGCGATCAATGCGGCCACCGTGTGGGAGTCATATTTTGTATGATATTTCAGTCTTTGTCACCATTGCACTCGATACCAAGCGAGAAAATCCTACACAGGGCGGGACTTTGGCCAGTGATCACACCCCGCTCCATCTTGAGCATGCTTGCCTTTCCGCATCGGGACAAGCTCAATAGTCGATGGAAAGCAGTGATCACCACCTTCGCTCAGGCGATCATTGAGTACCAACGTTCTGCACGTCTAGTTCATTTTGCTTTGGCTATGGCAGTTGATGCATTCTACAAAGAATTGGCGAATAATGTGTTTGATCAGCAAAATGCGTTGTACTACCCTGACTGGTTACTTATTCAGGTGCGTACTTACTTCTCGGCAATGAGTCACCAATTACTCAAGTCCTCATTTCAATTTTCAGATCGAAGGCGACTTTCTCATCCGACCAATCCAGGCTCTCGTAGCCAAGGAAATGATGCTCCCTTCCTCGAACGACAGCACTGTCCTCCAGCTAAATATGGGGGAAGGAAAGTCGTCTGTGATTGTGCCAATAGTCGCAGCCGCGCTAGCAGACACAAGGGCCCTGGTTCGCGTTATCGTCCTGAAACCACTAGCAAACCAGATGTTCAATCTTCTTCTCGAGCGATTGTGCGGCCTTGTTAACCGTCGCATCTTCTACATGCCATTTTCACGAGATGTCAAGGTCGGCTTAGCCGAAGTTCAGCTGATCTCGACCCTATACGAACAGTGCCTTCGCGAGGGTGGAATATTAATTCTGCAGCCGGAGCACATCTTATCATTCAAGCTAATGGGAATTGATTGTCAGCTTCGTTCAAACGCGCCGGATCTCAGCCGAATAGCACCCAAAATACGAGAATGTCAGGCTTGGCTGAATGATGTAGCGCGGGATATCCTCGATGAGAGCGATGAAATCCTCCATGTCCGGTACCAGCTTGTGTACACAATCGGAGATCAAAGGCCCCTCGAGGATCACCCTAATCGCTGGACAAGTATTCAACAAATTTTCTCCTTAATACAAAAGTATGCCTACAATCTACAGCAGCAATTTCCTGGAGAGGTGGAACTCGTGCGGAATTCGTCGGCCGCAAGTTTTCCTATCATTCGAATTTTGGGTGACAATGCCGCAAATGCTCTCACTTTACACATCGCGAAGATTGTCATCTCCCAGGGACTTTCTACTTTGACATTTGCGTTACTGCCTCAGACAGTTCGTGAAGCCGCTCTTCGCTTTATCACTGAGAAATCTTGTCAGGCTCAGGATGATCGCATGCTTCGAAGCTACTGCGGTGGCGTGGCCTGGAAAGGTCTCCTATTATTGCGCGGTCTGCTGGCTCATGGGATTATTATTCATGTGCTCAAGGAGAAGCGCTGGAGGGTCAATTATGGACTTGATCCAGATCGTTCCATGTTAGCTGTGCCCTACCGTGCAAAGGTGCGCCGAGAAGTTATCTACAATGTGCAGTCGATGTCTCATATTTGATCTATCATAGGACACACCAAGTATCAGATCCGAATTCGGCCATCCTGACGTCGCTGTGGCCTTGACATGTCTCAGCTATTACTACGGTGGTCTGACCGAAGCCCAGCTCCATCAGTGCTTTGACCTTCTCTTCAAACTTGACAATCCGACTTTGGGGTATGAAGAATGGATTCATCACGATCAAGATATTCCTATGGCTCTCCGCCAGGTAGATGGCATTAACACTCAAGACGGAGAGCAGTTCAGATGCTATCTATTCCCTCTGTTCCACAAGAATCATGCTGTCGTCGACTTTTTTCTCTCTCAAATCGTCTTCCCGAAAGAAGCAAAAGAGTTTCCGCAGAAAATGGCAACATCCGGGTGGGACCTTGTAGAATCGAAGAAGTATGTTACTACAGGATTTAGCGGAACGAACGATAGCCGATACCTCCTACCAACCTCTATCATGCAGCGGGATCCTATTGGACAACTCAGCACAAATGCCCGAGTGCTAATGCATCTCTTACGGCCGGAAAATAGTCACTATATATGTACTGAAGGGGACTCGGGTCGTATGTCAACTAGAGGCTTCCTGGAGCGTTTGACAGCTGAGGATAGAGATGTCCGCGTGTTGTTGGACGTTGGAGCACAGATGCTAGAGCTCCAGAATGACGAGCTAGCCATGAATTGGCTATCGCTGAGACCAGATGTCCCCGCAGCCATATTCTTCAATGACCAAGACGACCTAGTCGTCATCACTCAGGATGGCTCACTCGAATCATTCATCTCATCACCCTTCAACATGCAATTGGATAAGTGCCTCGTATATTTGGATGACGCTCATACGAGGGGAACGGACCTCAAACTACCATCTGGTTCTCGCGCTGCCGTAACATTGGGTCCAAAGGTCACGAAGGATCGTCTCATACAAGGTGAGCACCGCCTATTGTCTGATTTTGCTTCTCCCTTTTGGGGCTCATACAGTCATCGAAGGCTGCATGCGGATGCGTAAAATCGGAAACGGACACTCAGTCATGTTCTGTGCACCTCTCGAAGTCGACATGCGCATCCGCGCAGTCGCCGGTCTAGGTCCGACTGACAGAATCAGGGTTCGCGACATCTTGCTCTGGACTATGGAGGAAACATGTGACGAGATACAGAGGTATATCCCTCATTGGACACAGCAAGGCCTTGACCACCTGGACCGACTGGCTGCGAATATTGGATTCTCATCATCTGGGGATATTGAGACGCTTAGGTCTGCCTGGTGCCAGCCGGAGGCTCGCAGTTTGGAGGATAATTATGGATTCTCTCTGACGGACAAGTCATCCGAAATATACCACATCACTTCGAAATTCCCTGTATTACGCGAGCGCTTGGAGTTCCTTGGGGTTTCTTCGATATCGGACACGAGCATGGAGGAAGAGCAAGAGCGGGAAGTCAGCCATGAGCTCGAGAGAGAGCAGCAAGTTCAAAGACCACCAAATGCGATGGCCGCCACTCACAGACTGCATCAGGATGTCGTCGCTTTCATCAGAACCGGGGCCATACCCAATGGTTCTACAGAGTTCTGTTCTCTTTCGAAGCTCTTAGGCGTCAATGTTTCAAGGGTTCGACCTTGTCTATCACAACTGATGGCAACCAGAGACTTCCTGACCACGATTGAGTCATCGACAAGAAAATCAACACTCTCCGAACTTTCAGAATACTTACGCCCAGTGAACTGGATTGTGTCTAGCACTCGAAGTGGTGCAATGGTCCTTGTCGTCTTGAGTCCATACGAGGTCCAACTTCTACTTCCGGATATCCGCCGGAGTACCGTCGTTCACCTTCATCAATACACACCTCGCGTCACCAAAGCGATGAAAGAATTTGCGGACCTCCGATTTTATTGCATCCCTTCTCTTCCAGATACTTGGACTCCGCCTCCGCCTGTCATCAGATCGATGCTGAACATGGTGGCAGGTCAATTATACTTGGACAGCTATGAGACGTACACACAGTTCTGCGCACTACTGGGTGTCTACACGAAAAAGCCGGTGGGAGAGAGTGTGATCCAGAGCGACGGATTCATCAAGCCAAATGATCGTCGTGGCATGATGTTGGACGTCTGCCTGTTCGAGGAGAGTCCAGTGATGCGAATGAAAGAGCTCGTGGGATTAAGGAGGAAGGGAATGGAGTATCGTACCACCCACATAGGTAAAATCTTGAACGCGCGATTGCTTTCGGAAGATGATTTTGCGTCATAGGTTCCTGTGGCCCTGTGAGTTTAATCAGTATTCACATTTATCTAGATCTCATACTGATTATGGATAGCATGCCGACGTGGATCTCAAGTGAACTAGTGTAACTCACGAGCAGAGGCTCACTTGATTATTGATCATTGGTGCACGGGTGATGCCCACGGTTCTATCTATCTTATAATAGTCAACGTTGTTTCAGGATCGACGGACGGATGCGAAGCATGCATCACTACTTATTCCACAAAGCCTTCTAGTATCAAGCTTGTCTATGATATTGATTATTGGAAGGACTGAAAAACGGACCTTGCCTACAGATTCACTAGTAGCCAGATCATTTGGCTGATGGCACACCACCTGAACTCGCCATATCTCCGTCAGCACTTGTGGTGCAAGCCATCGTACCACTTCCACGTCCGTTTCAAACGAGTGATCCGTGTGGTGCATAATATTTTACGCTACTAGTGTTCGTATCAAGTCTTTGAGTCAGCTTTTGGGTCAGCGTTTGGGTGTACGTCGATGCGATAGATATGCGCATGTCTACCTTCTTTGTTCAAAGAGTTATTGAGATCACGGAGATGCGGAGTCTCGAGCGTCTCAGGTCCTTAATAATGTCATAAATGCATGTTTGAGAATGCGGGTTGAAAGTTTTCGGAGATCTGTCAAGTACTGTTCTAGAGCTCTTGGACTCCCACAGTCATTCTGGACACGATATCAACAAGGGTGTCAGCTGAATATGTCACAGATAGCAGTTGAAGTCGACACACCACCGGTGCAGTGGTGCATGGAACACACGTCGAGTATACAAAGTCCAGCACGCACTATGTATTTTTTGGCATGCTCGGACACATCTGCAGGCAATGAGGCTGATCGTCCATGTTCAAAAATGTCAGCAAAGAAAACACATGTGCGAAGCTATACCACACTCAAAAAAACGAAAGGGAACTTGCAAACTTATCCATGACCACAATGAGAACCTATTCTGCGATGGTCCAACACATGAGCAATCCATGATTGCGAAGCCGAGTACGAGTTTTGGACGTCGATATGACCAGGTGGCCCGTATTGCGCCAGGGACAAGGCAGAAAAATGAGTCTATTCGGAAACGGTCAGAATGGCCAGAGACGCACAGCAGGACTTCTGCTTTCATGAAATTTATATACTCTCGTTGCCTTGCCGAAGACATTGAAGTTGGCGGGGTTACAAAACCTTGTTTTGACCAAACGTGGCCCTCAATCAACGGAGTATGAGCGAATTATGTGAGATCATGTGATTTCAGTTGCCGCCTGATCCAGTGGTCCGACCTCACACCTCCTCACACCCATCCCATCAGCTGTGATGTCTGTCCCAATCAGCTCAAATCCAACTGACACGCACCGCGTACTTTGTCGGACTATCGATGAGTGGCTTGACCTCTATGGAATGAGCCCCCCTAAGCCGAATAGCATCCGTGCTTTTGATAAAGTACCACCAACACTCCAGTGCATAGTGATTTCTTATCTCCATCTTTTCGCAGGAAGGATTCACATAGACCCCGTAGGCCCCTTTCAGATGGTCCTCACCGCTGGCTCTTTGAGCGACAATGCGAGGTTGGATATGACGGAAGAGCTGGTCAAAGCATTAACAGTGTGGTCAAGGTGATACAATCACACAACATGCACGAAATACAACCTCTCAAGGTCCCGGAGGATTGGAAGGCAAGTATACATAAATTTCCCAGATCAGAGCTTATAATGTGATATTTCCTACAGGACGCTGTCTCAAACGAGTCTATGAACACTACGACAGCGCTGTTACGGACTGCGCTGTGTTAGCATGTAGACAAGGTGCACAGTGCGTGGCTCGGCATCCCTGTACTATTGTATAGGCCGAGGTCACATTTTGCGACTATACCTTATCCAAAGCCAAATCTAACTCTCCACGAGTTGCAGGATTTGCACATGGCTTTGTACAGTGTTGAGTGGACCATTTTCAAAATTTTGTGCAAGGGAAATGGTGGCATGACCGGATACAGTGCGCTCGGTCCAAACCTTTTTTATGATGCTCTCTTACCAGCAATCTGTCATCAGATTCGAAGCTGCAGAGTATTCAGGTCTGTCGTAGGAGTATTTTGTGAACACAGCCTTACAATGTCGTCTTCAGGTCAACTCCTACTGTATTTCCATCTTACTCCGCCGATTATGGCTCTTCTGTCTGTCTTGACTTTGTCTGTCAACCCTCTATAAACACCCATCTCAACAATCTCCCTAATGGATATGTACCGATCCTATTTGCCGCTGATGAGTGCGCCACCTCTCTAAGCGCCGAGGCCCCGTTTTCGCACCTTCTTCGCAGGTTGATCGCTTAGTTCACGGTACGTTTGCAGCCCTCACATAGTACTCCATCGACGGTCAGCCACACCCTGCTAGGCTCGGCGCGACTCGCAGCCTCGCGCGAGCCGTTCCGAGACGCCTTACGCGGAAGTGTTCACGACAGCGGACCGACGCAGTCATTTATCGCCGCTCGTTCAGCAGCACCTCATGGTTCGCGCGAAGCTCTCACGTGTAGCGCAACCACTCGGGAGAGCGCCCTCGATGATGCCGACGTTGCCAAGCCCCGACGATATGCGTTGTGCGCCATCGCATGCGGGCGCATCAAAACCTAGCTCCGCGATGCTCTGTTCGCAGTGAGCTTTATCGCACGCGCTTATTGGACACAGCAGGTCTCGTGATCCAGTTCTCTTCGTATTTCGCAGAGACTCCCTCGCCCGCTCCCTATATCACTTTACTAAACATCGTTTACTTTCTCGACCGCGGCACGACAGAACCTCGCGGTCTGCGAGCGAAGCTGCACATGGTTTCGTTATCTTTCGAGTTCTCCGCCTTGGCGCGGTATCGTGCGCACTTTACCTTACGATTTCGCATACGTTC
>CVKZ01000003.1:2471043-2486517 GCA_001457955.1 Heterobasidion annosum
CGACCTCCCCTCGTCCGCCTCGAAGCGCCCCGCCCGCGGCTCGTACAAGTCGCTCATGAAGTACCTCTCCGGGAGCGAGGCCCCGCGCGGCGTCTACGAGACCATCCTCGACGGGCTGACCGCGCCCAAGTGCAAGCCGCTCGCCCCGCTCGTCAGGGCCCTACGGGGTATCAAGAGCGAGTACGAGGTGGAGGTCATGCGCCGCGCGGCCGAGATCAGTGGCAAGGCCCATGCGAAGGTGCGAGCTTCTCCTTGTCTGCACACGACTCTGCCCTGGATGAGTCCCATGAGTCCCCGCACCCCCGGACGCGATCACATTTTCCGCGCGCCGGTGTGTATGGCGACGGGTCGTTAATCTCACGTGCAGACTATGCGCCTTGCAGAACCAGGCGTGTCCGAATCTCACCTCGCCGCCCACTTCGAGTACCTGTGCGCGCGCAGCGGGTCTCAGCGCCCGGCCTACGTGCCTGTCGTCGCATCCGGGTAAGACGCGCTACCTTATTTTCTCGCGAGCGTAAAGTTTACGATACCACGCGAGCAGTGAAAACGCGCTGATCATACATTACACGCACAATGACCACCTTCTACGAGAGGGTGAACTCGTGCTGGTCGATGCTGGCTGCGAATACAAGTGCGTGCCATCTTCCATCCATTCACCCGTGATTCGATTGACCACACCTCCGACAGCGGCTATGCGTCTGACATAAGTAGGTTCATCCCTTCCCCAACTCCACGTTCTTGATATTCCCTGCCGCCCGACTCACTCCACGCCACAGCCCGCACATTCCCGGCCTCCGGCACCTTCACCCCTCCCCAGCGCGACCTCTACGCCGCCCTGCTCTCCGCCCAAAAATCCCTCGTCGCGCTCTGCACGGCCGCGCACGGACACTCCCTCGACGACCTTCACCGCCAGTCCGTGAGCACGCTGCGCAAGGAGCTGCAGCAGATCGGCTTCGACCTCTCCATGCGCAGCGGGCTGCTCGAGCGCGTGCTCTACCCGCATTACCTGTCCCACCCCATCGGCATCGGTGCGTGTACGCCCCAGCGCTCGCGTTCGTTTTTCCCGCGCGCGTTTCCCGTGTCTCATGTTTCATTCGAACGCGCTCGCGGCGCCCAGATCTGCACGAGTCGGACACTTTCCATAGGAGCGAACCGTGCGTACATGATGCCCTCGAGGCGCAGTCTCCCCCGTGCGCGTGCGGTCGCTGACACCGCGCATAACAGGCTGAAGGAAGGGATGGTCATCACCATCGAGCCCGGTACGCGTTCCCTTTTCTGTGCGATCGTAACCCCCGAATCGATGTCTCACTGCGACCCAAACAATCTCAGGCGTGTACGTCCCTTCTGATCCCGCATACCCCAAACACTTCCACGGCCTCGGAATCCGCATCGAGGTCAGTCTCGCGAGTACTCGCATGCAACGGTTTTCCTTGACGCAACCTTCGAAAAGGACGAGGTTCTCATTGGCAAGAACGACCCGGTCGTCTTGAGCGTTGCGGCCCCCAAGGAGGTTCGTTTGCACCCCGAGACTTTATGTGGCTGTTTCATTGTTCACGCGCACGATCTGTGCTATTTACCTTGTAGATCGCCGACGTCGAAGGTTCATGTCAAGGAGTCTTGGGCCTTGAGCCATTTTAAACACGTCGATAAATGAGATAATTTGATCGATGCATTATTTATGCGCCATAGACGTGATGCAAATGGCCAGCGTGTCTATGCCATGACAAGAAAAAGTTCCCTCGCCCAAGACAACTATAACCGCTCTCCGTGTTTCGAGCCCACTGAATTCCAAGAAAGCGTTCTATCTAACCAGGATGTTCTCTGACCGCGTCAGTTCGTGTGTGCATCGGCAGTTGGGGTCTCCGCGGAATGCAAGGCCTGCAGGATCTGCTCCTGGCGCAGCCATTTCTCGGCAGGAGTGAAATACCAGGACAAGACCGCGAAGATGGTGACCGTGCCAAAGATGACGCAGGCGAAGTTGAACGATTCGGCATCCACGGGGAAGAAAAAGGGAGAGATCATAACCTGAAAGAGACTCCGTCAATCGCGGAACCCTCATAAAAAGCAGGAAGACGACAGACAGCAAATATGAGCCCGTTGAACAACGCAGTGGCCAAGTACATCGGCATCGCGCACTTTCCAAGGTAAAAGTGCGATGACTTGAACATGTGCGGGGTCATTGTAAGGCGGAGCAAGCCGATCAGGCCGTATGCAGCAATTGTGGGCACACCCCCGGCGGAGACGAGGGACGTAAATGCGACTTGACTTGGAAGAATCGTGCACAGCAAGGCAGCCCCAAAGACGAACATGACGGTCACCGCGTTCTGCGGCTGTCCATTCGCATTGACGCGTCCAATCCAATGCGACATGGGAAACACACCGTCACGAGCGACGGCGAAGATGAGCCTTGAGGCTGCCACGACAGCAATACTTGTGTTCTAAATCGAACCGGTGAGTGAATACTCATGATTCAGTAATGAGCAGGGCAAACCATGATCAATCCCAAAACAGCGATGGCGGTCATGAAGATACTGGCTTTTTTGCCAAGAGCTAATGCATATATTTGGACGAACGGTTGAGGAGCATCAAGAGCAAATACTGTGTCGAGGTCCGGCGTGCAGAACAGGAAAAGAATGGTCGTGATGAAACCAAGGACGCCAGTGGCAATAACACTGGACAATATGCCGCGGCCGGCGACGACGCTAAAAATCCATGTGTGTAAGTCTCGAAACTTGCAGTGTACGTAGGTATATATACCTAGCGTTCTTCGTCTCCTCAGCGATATGACCAGAAGCATCAAAACCAGTCATCGTGCCAGCAGTGAACAGGCTAAGTAGATATGGTGAGACACGCGAAGCAACAGCAAATAAAAATCAATGCGTACAATGACAGTATCCAATTCCACCCTGCGGGGGCCCCAGTTCCATTGTCTGTAGTGTTCAGAATTAGCACCATAAAGAGGAAGAAGAACGGGGACGTACACGTCATAGTAAAGACGTCCTTGGCCGAACGGAAGCCGTATGTATTATGCGTAGCAATGGGAAGCCAGATTAAACATAGGAAAAAGTCGACCATCATCAACCCAACGGAGAACTTGAAAACCTTGGAGTACCATCGAGGAGGCAAGTAGTTAATGGCGATGGATATCACCAACATCGCCTCAGAAATTGCCCAAATCAAGGCGCGCCATTTGATGTTGTCGTTGCCAACGCCTCCCGGGTAGTCGACCTCCCAAACCGCAAGCTGTGACACGATATAGTTTGCGGTGGTCTGAAACAGACTCATTAACGAGTATCGACGTCTAGGTAAAGTGAAATACAAACCTGACAATTGCTGGCAGTGAATGTCATCCAAGCGGTTGTCGACCACCAAGCAACAACAAAGCCAAAAAATCTGGCATATTTTGGACCAGCACTTTCGGCAGCCCAGATGTAGATCGATCCGCTCAAAGGTAAGGCAGAACAGATCTCGGCCAGAACGGCAGCAGTGATGAACATGAACATCATACTGATGACGTATGACGACCTTTGAAACGGTTAGAGGTTTCCAGCCGACCAACATCTAACGAATGTACCATATCGCAGCCGGTCCCCCAGCAAGTAGTCCCAAGAAGAGTGCAGATCTAAATAGAGATAGATCAACCTAGTATTTGAAAAGCGGTTGAAATACAATTCCTACCTTACACCTCCAATGAAGTTTAAAGCACAGAAACTTGCTGCAAAACTTTCAATCAAGTGCCAGCTCCGGTGAAGTTGCTAGAAGAGGGCAACAGGTCATTGGAGGTGAATCGCAAAAGGATTACACAGACGAACCTGCTTGTATCCGAGGCTTTGCTAACGATCACAAAAAATGGTCAAACGTCAGTACTTCCATTACAGCCCCCTCTGATGAGAGGGAGAGAAAATAATAAGTGTGACACTGGGGGCTTCCCTACGCAGGTCTGAGCGCTGATCAGGTTCAAGCGGTATAATCTCAACCTCTGTCACGTTTTCGAAATCCACAGACGAACAGGCCGTCATGCAAAAAACTCAAACGTGAGCAGAGATACCCGCAGCCATTCCAGTTTCACCACTAGAAACAGACGTTACCGATTGAACGATAAAGCGTCAAACGCTGTCAGCAATCTCGTCGCCTGCTTGGTCCGTCCCGTCAGCTGCCCGACTGCGTTATTACCAGCTGGATCTCGTCTTGGTCGAGCGATGAGGCCTCTTCATGGCTGCTTTTGCTTTGAATAGATGATGCGGACATGATGGGTATGGTAAGGTCGCGGGAGGAAAATGACAAGTCAAATCCTGAAAATTGATCACCTCTTTTATGCCGCAGCGCTTAGATAAGATGATGTAGGATGACGCCGAATGTCGGATTTGCCACATACTCGAGTCTGCTACCATTGACATATTGACATTCGTATCTCTCATAGTAGACCATCTAGGTACATACAAGATACAGTCCGCTAAGGTGAGTGACGTCAGATCTCACTCACGACTCACAATATAGTACAGAAGTACGGAAGCATCCAAGAAGTCAAGAATCGTCTTCGTTAATCAACTCATGCAATCCTGCCAGGCGCCGCTCAAAAACGGCTGTGAATGGATCGGGGGAGTGTAGGACGCCTCCCGTAAAAGCAAATGTATCAATGGGTCGGGTGGGATCCTGCAAGATCCGGAAGGACCAAAGGAGCAAGGCGGTATTGATAAAGAGAGAGCTGTCGTACACGACACATCAGTCTGAATAGAACCCACGTAGAAAGAAGCACGAACTTCATGGCAAAATACTGGCCCGGACAAATCCTGACCACTAACTTAGCGGATGTGAACGGAACATCGTGTACCAAACGGCTTACCGTCTCCCAAAGCCGAAGTTTGGAAACTTGAGATCTTTCCTGACTTGTCCCTGCTCATTCAACCAGCGTTGTGGATCGAATTTCTCTGCGTCCGCGAAGAGTTCTGGATCGCGAGCAAGAGACCTAGGCACAAGAAAAATGTCAATGTCTCCGAGAAAATATCTGGAACTACAGTGCTCAGAACTACCAGTTATTCGGAAGTAAGGTCGCGCCGGCAGGGATCCGGTATCCTTTCTGCATATCGAAATATAGATATTTAGGGAAGGATAAACCCAGAAATAGGATACATACATAGATAATTTCTTCGGTGGATCTGTGTTGAAAGCCGGAGAAAGATCCAGGACGCCACCGGAACGACTCGAGAACGAAGGCCTCAACTTGTGGTAGCAGGTCTACATCGCTAAAGGATGGAACTATGCAAATTGCATGCACGGGTCAAATGGACAGAACGCCGATGGTAGATGATAGATGATCCTCACGTCTGTTAGGGCCAACTACATCGTCCAGCTCATTCTGCACGACGGTCTGCGCATCGGGGAAGCATGCTGCCGCCATGATGACAACGCTGATGGCGGAACCCGTCTAAAACCCATCATACCGTCAACAGCTGGAGTCGGGAGGCGCTCTATGCAGACTGAAATTTACCGTTTCAGACCCGGCGCCAAACATAGACCCAGCCAGGTATGCAGCCTCGTTATCCTCGAGTTCTAGCTCGTCTTGACGTTCCACGAGGTACTTCCCGAACGACGGTGGAGCCTTCTTTGAAGCCTAATACAACATATTGGTATACATTGGTCACTGAGATCAGGGTGATAGACGTACGATGTCATCTCGGGTGGTTTGCATCTGCCTTCTGAACAGAGCGAGTTCTTCGCGATGATAACCCCTGAGCTGTTTGCCATAGAACGGGACAGACTTGAGCCAAGGTAGATCGTCGACAACGTGTGCTCCTGGTCGAACAGCGCGCCCAATGCGCACCAGGCATCGATTGATAAGCGGAATGTCAGGGTCTTCTGGGTGACTCGGGGAAGGTTTGCCATAAGTAAGAGAAAGGATCACAGAGGCTGCATATCTATAAAGAGAAACAGCTTGAGTACGCCAGGGGTTAGATCAGAGTCGCAATTCACCTTCTGGCATGCTTGCGATGTCCTTCGGGGTTCTTGAGAATATCGCGTATCAAGACCTTGGCGTTGAAAAGCTGGAGAGGCTCGTATGTAGGCACAAGCTTCGGTTGCAAGTGACTGTGCAGTGCTCTGTCCGCATCGCGCATCAATGATGATATTCATCGCAAAGAATATCATACTGGGCACATACTTGCGCAGCTTGCGAAAACGATCTCCGACGCCGATCAAAAGAATCCTCATGTTTCCTGACATCATTTCTCCCGCTGCGACGGTACGAGGACGGTCAGCAGAGTGTATGCCCTCTTTCTCCAAGATCTCCGCGGCAGCCTATCAAGGATACATCGTGCATAAGATGCCGCAGACAACGAGAATCATGAAGCCTGCTCTACCTCGTTGTTAGCGATGATGATCACGGTGCGGCGACCACTTCTGAGGCTGTATATAGGACCATACTCTTGCGCCCACTCATGATACTTCAAGTAGTCCCTTCACGAGGTGACATCAGTGGCAGAAGCTAAATTACATCCGACGACAACAACATAAGGCTCACTTCGTCTCGGGAATGATGTTCCCCCATAACCAATGACCAGGCGGACCAGGCGGCAGAGGCTGTTTGGTTGCTCCGTGTTTCCACCATAGCAAGACGACCACAGTTCCAAGTATGAGGACAGCAAAGGGCGGCTGCAGTGCCAGTCCAGCAGAGAGTGTTTCGAGCATGGTGGGCTGTGGCAAGGCGAGACGCCCATCAACCCGCTTCCTGAACTGGCAGACTTGATCTGAGGTTATATAGGGTATCCAAGAAGTCGGGGCGACTTTGAGCCTCCACCCGAGGGAAGTCGGGATATGTCAGGCTATGGTTTATGTTTCTCAGCTTGAAGAATCAGTGGGGGTTGTACACGGGGCCATGTCATGACGAAACGGAGTGAGAACTGGACCGCAAGGTCAAGTTCAGTCCCAACGCGTTTTACATAATTGATGTGGGGAACCCTGGCCACACTGGCGGTCCTGCAGTCTTGCCCACGACCGCTACATGGACAAGCAACGAGCAGAATATGGTTCCATAATATTGACTTGGCTGTATGTATAGATACGACGAGCATGCGTTCATGAGACAATGCAAACGGGCGGGAGCTAACTGAACACAGAAGTTATGGCGGAAAGAGAGAGGAACGAATCATAAGCCAGAGAAGCAGATGCCGATTACGAGGTGAAGGTGTTGGATCAGTAAGATAAATCCACGACTGTAATGTACTTCGACTCATCGGGAGCACCGCACAAGGGCACTGTCCGAGAGTGTGATGCGTTCGAATGCAGTGATTATAAGACGATTGCGAGAATGCTAAAAAGTGGGTTGAATGAATGATAACCGCGGAGCGCCATGATCAATGCTAGGTCGAGAAGTGATGGAAGGACAGGTAGTGAACAAGGTATACAGGCGGAGACAAGATGCACGATGTATTCCGCCAAGCCAACCGAAGCGGTTGTTCAACGAAACAAAGACGTACCGCCGCGACCATCTAAGGGCTCGCCATGTGGTACTCGCCATACCGCCCATCCACACTTACGCGCCGGCTGGCGCTCCCCTCATCTGCATCAGTGTCCTCGCTCGTTGAGCTGTAGACGCTCCGTGCATCCGACGAGGTGGAATATGCTGGCCGAATCGTCGGCTCATCGTCCGTCGAGCCATCAACGCTTGCGTCAACGCTTGCGCCGTCGGTCTCAGTCTCGGTCTCAGTCTCAGTATCAACATCCGAGTCAGCAAATGAAGCTGTTGAGCGCCGTGGGCGGACGGACGGGGTACGAGGGCCGGCTGTGTCAGCGTGCGCAGGCGAATTCGAGCCTCGCGAAGAGGATTCGGATACACGTCCACCGTACGCATCGAAGGCTCCCATCGTCCGTGTGGGTGCGGATGGCACATCGGTGGTGGTGGATGGAATAGCGGATGGATGTGGGTCAGGGAATGTAGACGTGGAGGAAGAGTGTGAAGGCAGGGAACGTGTTTGAGAAAACAGGATGAGTTGTTCTGCGTAATGCTGCATCTCCTCCTCAGAGATCATCAGGCGAAAATCGTTGAGCAGAAGAAACTGCAGCTCTAGCGAATTTAACTCTGCCTGGGGCAGCCCGCCGACCTGTCAACGGGAACGATGTTAGAAATCGGTATGGTGTGGGGCGGAAGCGATTCGGACAGACCTTGGCATAGCGCGAGTTAGTGTAAAAGACATCACTAAAAAACTTGCTTGCTACGGTGACGCCGGCGATGACGAGACGGTGAATATTATACGAGTCAATGACAAATGTCTTCCCCGTAGCTTCGTTTGCTAGGCGGGCCATTCGGTCGAAGTAGACAAGTAGAGAGAGGAAGACCTCATTCGTGGTTGGACAATATTTGAGAATGCGGAGCAGGTAGGCTTCTAGAGAGATGGTGGGAATATTGCGGGCATGGAAGGTAAGTGAAGAAGAAGGGGTAGCCAGAGCGTCCTGAGATGCCTCGGCAAGAGTTCGCCATATAGGCCGGAGCTGTAATTCTGAGAGCGGGATGTGTGTGGGCTGTACAGAAGATGAGGAAGTTGAATGAGAGCCTGTGTAAGGGTTGTCAGACGGAAGATTGTCGTTGGCGGCTGCAATCTGTGTAAGCAGGGAAGCAAGCAGGCGCAGAAGGTCCTGGGATGGGTACAAGTGGATGTCAAATCCTGACGCAGCTTCGGGCGGCTGGTCCGTTCTATGTTGGATGGATGAAGGTGAGGATTCGGCTGGAGATGCTTCAGGCAACGATGGCGGTGGCACCACAGCGGAATAGGGCAATGAGGAGTGAGAAGACGCCACGCTGAATGGACGGCTGGAAGAGAAGGTAGATGGTGCAGCGGCAGAAAAAGAAGAGGCGGAGGACGAAGAGGAGGAGGAAGAGGAGGAGGAAGAGGGATGCGATCTGCGGGACGGCTGTCTAGAGACGGGGCGAGGAGAAGGGTTGGTGTGAATGGGTTCGTGCTGGATGGGATGGGCCAATGCAAGCATTGTTGGGCAACTGAGGTGCTGCGAGATGACTGTTCGTGAAGATGTGGATGAACCGATGTAGAATAGAATAGAAAGCCGTCGAGGGGACCAGTGTTGATCGAGGGGAAAACGCAGTGGGCGCGGCTATTACTGTGCCAATCAACGTGACCGTCACACATACGTAACACGCGCTCCGAGACAATTGGCCATCGCACCGCCAGTCTCAGTCCACGCGGTCTCATGCGGTCCGCTGATCGAGCTACCAACAAAGACGAGTATAGTAATACGCTACATGTTGTCCTTGCATTCATGCTAGCTCCGCCCCAAACCTCTCCATCCAAAACTCCTTCACTGATTTCGCCCTTTCCCGAAGCCCGTCCGCGATCGCCAACTGCGGAAGGTCGTTCAGCTCAGACAGCTGGATGATGGTGTGCCAAAGTCGACTCGACTAGCTTTGTCCTCAGCATCCAGTTCAAGGCATGCCATTTCGTGAATACACACCTTCAGAATCTCCAACGGCACATTGCCTTTGATTCTATCGATGTCCTTCATGGTATTGCGCAAACCCTTCCATGTCTGTCCAAGAGTGCATTGAGTAACCGAGCGACGATCCCCTGTGGAATCCATTCACCTCAGAGTCGATCGCCGTCTTCCCTTTGGTGACCCTCTTCAGAGCGAAAGCCCATTCCAATGCCGTGTCCTTGTCGATTGGTGCCACGACTTCGTCCTCTTCTTCAATCCGACGTCTCTTGCCCTCTCGCTCACTACTGAAACCTCCGTCAGTGGCAACCGAACGGACCACGTTTCTTCGGGCCTCTGCGTCCTCGCTGCGTGCGCGCGATGTAGCTGAGCTAGTGCCTATCGTGATCGTGATGGGCGTCCTATTGCCGCTGGTGGGAGGCTTTGCTCTGGGCTGTCAAAGTAAGATATCATCAAGTGCTACAGTGTCTTTGCGACCATTTTTACCTTTCTAGGTTTCTTTCCAAAACCGCGGTCAACCTTACCAGGTCCGAACATCCTCTCCATCCTCTCAACGTACATATCCGCAGGTGTCTGCTGGAATCTCACCTTCTTGACATCGCTTGTGGCAGGTTCGACCGGCTGATTCGTATCGTCAGACAAGTCTTGTCCCAGCAGCAAAACAGCTGTATCTATCGTCATTCTCTCCGGAGCGTCTTCAATGGACCATTTGTCTCGCTTCAGCTGCCCTTTCTCTCGCACAGGCATCTCAACGGTCTCCAAGAGGCTATCGAACTCGTCTTCGTCCACTTCGCGCGCTTTGGGTATCCTCAACAAAATCGTGGATGCTGAAGTAGGCTCGTCCGGGGTCTGAATGTGGCGCCCGGACTTGCGCGGGGCCATGAGGCGTGAGGGGCTGACGGTGGGCGGCCGTGGCATGTACGCTGGCACATCATTCGCAAAGAGCTTGTTCTTCGCGAAGACTGCGCTGAGCGCGTTGGCAAGGCTATGTCGGGGAGTAGTAGGAGATAGATGATGAGTAGGAGATTCAGTCTGAATGGGGCTATTGGGTTCCGAATCGATCTCGATGACCGATGAAGGAGCAGATGAGACAGATGTAGATGTGGGAGGCTCGAATGTAGTACCAATATCTGTGGATGGTCCTGCATCAGTCTCAGTAGGAGGCTCTGGATCAATTACCCGTGCTACCCTGCTGCTCTTGTGAGCACCGGGCTCAGCATCAGAAGAAGATTCGCTGGGTAACCTCCTGTGTAATCGTCCCGGTCTACGCGTGGCTGGGCGCGGGAGTGACTCTGCCTCTGACGTGTCCTTGCCAGCACTGTCCTTGCTCCCTCTCTCGCGAGTGTCTTCCAACTCGCGGTGGTTCTGCTGGAACGCAGAATGCAGTACCCGCGCGAGTTGCTCGCCGTAGTTCATCTCCTCCCGTGTCCTTTTCTGCCCGGGCGCCCTTTCCCTTCCCCTCTCCCTCATCTCAGGACCTTCGGCGCGTCTGATGGACGCAACTGTGAGGAGCTCGACTCCATCGAAGACCATTCGCGCGCGTGGCGGTGGGGGCTCGGATACTTGAGACGAAGGTTCGGCCGCCTCTTGTGTTGAAGTCTGAGAATGAGTCGGCAAAGAGTGGGAGAGGTTTGAGGACCCAAGGCCATTGAGTGCAGCGACCAGAGGTATCGAATTTAGAGAACCAGAAGCCAAGGGCTTTCTCTTGGGCTTGACCGGGGGAATCGCAGGCAGCCTCGGGGAGAGCACATCAGTGTCATAAGCAGAGGTTGCGGCGCGTTGAGACTGGTCCATGCGTGTGTGGCGTGACCCGTGCTTGCCCCGTACTCCCTGACCCTCACCATCTACTTCGTCTTTAATCGGCTCCGCGAGAGGCGTCCAAGTTGGCAAGTCTGCATATGGCACCCGAGCGGGTGAAGTGGCTCGGGTCGGAGTGTGGTAACGATTCTTACTACCCCCTTCGCCGGCCATGCTTATAGAGATCTCCCGAGCTAAAGACAAGATGCATGTTGTTAATACCGATGCAAACGCGATGTACCATCAAACATTCACAGTTCCGCTCCTCCAAGGGTCCCGAGAACAGCTCAGCTGAGGCTCTGAGAATTGCACTTGTGGGTGGCATTATCCGAGGTCGGTTAATGCTGCTCTGCAAGGCCATAATATAGAAGTTCTTGAAAGCTTTGGTTGAGGACTGTTCATTGCTTCATTTTGAGATTCTTATCAATATTCAACAACTTAGAATAGTTACCAGTTATAAGGCCACTCCTATACAGCTGTAGGCAACAAGTGATGGAACCTTGAGATAGAAAGGTTGAAGTATATCAAGTCAAGGGAAACAAACTTGAACAGTTCAGACTAAGAGACTCACAAAAGCTGAGCAAGTATGGATTATAAGAAAGAAGGGCATATATATATTAAGCTCTTTAAGTCTATGATTATATTGATTATTGTTTGTGAATATTTACACTTGTAAAACCAGACAAATATGTGCAAATATATACAAGCATCACCGTAGTAGAAACATGGTTATTATTAGGCATAGACACATTTGGTCTTTCCTAATTCTGCTGCTCCACTTAGACTCCAACAAGGGCTTTATAGGAGACCAGCTAGGCTCACATGTTGTGCTTTTGGTGGGGCACACCAAATGTGTCAATCAACTTAGCCAAAATTTTGTGATTTAGTTCTTTTCTGAATTCCTCTGACCTCTACATCCATTACCTCTCTATATGAACACAAGTTTGGATTTTGATATGTACCATTATGATAAGAGTATGTATATAATCAACCAAATAAATAAGAGAAAAATATTTTTTATTGCTCTTAATATAAAAAGTAATATTGTCTGAGTTAGGGATTAAACCAGCAGCACAAAAAGACCAAAACCAAACTTGATAGCTTAACTATTTAGCCATAAGGAGCATAGTAGAAAAAGTCAATGCCCAAGATATATGCATATTTTGAAGGTTACTAAAATTTCCTTTAAGATTTTGCTTCTGACAAGCTTTGTGAGTAGGTATAATAGTATCTAATCACTATTATGCTTGAATATAGTGATTAAACCCCACTTAGAAAGCTTAGTCATAAATAAAATTCTGTTAACCCTTAAAATATGCATGTATTTTGGTCATTGATTTTTACTATTGTGCTCTTGATAGCTAAATGGTTAAGTTTGGTTTTGGTCTTTTTATGCTGCTGGTTCAATCCCTACCTATATAACTTTTTATATTACAGAACAATAAAATATATTTTATCCTATTTATTTGATTAATTATATACATACTCTTATTATTATAGAACATATTAAAAATCCAAAATTATGTTTATATAGAAAAGTAATGGGTATAAAGGCAGAAGAAAGCTAGAGAGAAACTAAATTACAAAATTTTGGCTAAGTTGATTAATATATTTAGTATACTCCACCAAAAGTACAACAAGTGAGCCTAGGTGGATTAGAGCTAGCTTGGCTTGCCTAGCTATAACAACTCTAACAAAAACATGTCATGGCTATTCAAAGCCTATTTGACCTATTCTACTTAGTAAGCATGAGGCTGGGTTATTGTAGGCTTAAAATAGCAGGCTCTATCAAAATTGTGCCAAGTAAGCCTAGCTGGTCTCCCATGGAGCCTTTGATGGAGCATAAAGTAGCAGAATTTGAAAGATTGGCTATATCTGAGCCTATATCTAAGCCTACAATAACATAGGCTTAAATATAGCCAATTTTTCAAATTCTGCTGCTCTATGGCTTTATAAGAGACTAGCTAGGCTTACTTAGCATAATTTTAGCAGAGCCTACTGTTTTAGTCTCTCAACTTAGCAAAATTTCTATTATTTACTTAGCTATAAATCCCTTCTACTATCCCACTCTTATATTCTTACTCTCTTTTGCTCTCAAAATCCTTATAGCACTACCAAAAACAATTAGTTACCATACTTTGTCAATTAGTATTTATTTAGAGTGGTGAAAGACAATATCTACAAGGCTGATCTTCTTAATATTAGAACTATCCAAATCTTTATACAAATCTATATCAAGCTCTATATTATTAAGACCCAAGGTCTTGAATTCTAGAAGGAATCCTGTTTGAGGGTCTGCCTTAACAAAATTATTATCACTAGCACTATTAATATCTGAGTCAGAGTCTAGTATGATACTAGGCTCTGATAGTAAATATTCATTTAGATTACTCCATGTATCATAGTATTAACAGATTAGAAAGAGCAAACATACTTGTATGGTTGAGGGTTATATTTGACGAAATTGATTCCTTACTAAAGGCTTGGTATGGTGGCAGCACTAAAAAATTGTGAATATCTTATTAAACTGCCTTAAGGGTGTTATGCCTTCCTAAAAAAGCACTGTGTACCTATTCACAATGACATTTGGAGCAGGGGTCTATCCTTGTCAAACTCTGCTTTAGCTGTTCCACATAGATACTATAATACACCAAACTCTCTTATCAATGTTTTCAATAAGATTAGGCATTGTATATTGGTTTCTTTGCTTTAAATCTAGAAAATCATGGACATTAGTGGCTAGGCAACATAAATATCTATATATAGTGCAATCATTTCTACTGCTGTGTACCTGAAAGATATGCAACCACAAATATATAAAAGGCTAATGACTCACAAACAATAGTCATGCACTTGTTAATAACAACTCTTTGTTATCAGACACTTACTTTACTATCTTAGGAAGAAGAAGGAGCTTAGAGAGGTAGAGATAAAACTAGCTTGAAGCTAGGGATATATTGCCAGCTATACTACTCTATATATACTATTAACTCTGCATATAGACTATATAGCTAAAAGCAAGTAGGCATATGTCATATAACTACTTTAAGTAGGTATACCTAAATATAGACTATGAGATAGTATTAGGTTATGTAGATAGTTATTATTAATAATAGTATGTGATCCTATAATTAAGTAAAAAGTAAAAAAGTAAAAAAATCTTTTTGTACTTGAGTCATAATATTACCTTGTCTTTAAGGGGATTGTCCACAATCCTACTTCAAGTTCTTTTAGCTTGTTATCAGTCTAGTCAAAAAGCATGGGTTTTTAAGGAATATTATTTTATATGACCTTATAGAAATATATTTATAAAGTATTGATATATTAAGAGACAGAAAGATATTTTATATGGAACTTGTTAATATATTCTTAAGAGTTTGATAGGTCCTTAACAGGTTTCTAAGTCTTTTCCTCAATAAGGCATCCTCTCTAGTGTACCAAATACTTTAATTTTCCTTGATATATTTTTGAGTCTACAATTTCTTTGACTTTGTATTCCTTGATATTATTAATAATATCCAATAGAGGTAGAGTATCTGTCTTTTAACATACAAATGAAGGTTTTACATATAGATGCAAAAGCACTTTATAAAAGATAGGATAAATCTGTTTCTATTATGCTGTTAATCTTAATCAATACAATGCCTTTCCAACCTTTTCTAAGATTTCAAATAATTTATATTGATGATTTGATAGTTTTTTTTTATAGAACAATTTATCTAGATATTAGTGGTATCAAGCTAGGCTATATTAAGCTGCTAGGCTTATCACATGCTTTTTAGCATGAGGATGGGTTTCCTAGGCTATCTGAAATGTAACTGCCCAACGGATAAAGACTATAGATTGTCTTTGGGCATATTCCAAGAATTCCGGGTTGATATTAAGTCGATACTCGAAGAGACTGAGAAGATGCTTCTCAAGGAGAGGACAATGTTCGTCCGCAACTTGACCATCTTCGCCTGTCCAACAGATGACTCTGGATGGCATCCAAGACGTGACTCAATATGCAGTGAGTCCTTGATAGGATATGGGGAGGGGAGGATGATCAATGCTTTGAGACAACTCTAGTGCTTTGTTAGACTAGGTATGAGTTCAATGATCTGACAGAGATTGTGATGCGTGGGCTTGGAAGGAGCCAGACACCGGGCATAGTGCAGAGATCAAGATGTATATGAAGTGAACGAGCTGAGTCTTCTTAGAAGCTCAGCTTGGTTATTTATACATACAATCTATTTAGGG
>CVKZ01000003.1:2535946-2551624 GCA_001457955.1 Heterobasidion annosum
AGTATGTGAAGTGTGGGCAAACTGACCCAAGTGCTGCCGAACATCCATTGGTGGCTTGCAGTCAGTTGGGTAGGGACCGACCATGTTTGGTAATAGTTGGCGACCTTGGTACTCGTCTAGAGCTAGTCAGCCTGTTCCCAAAGCTTTCCGAATACCTTTCCCAAACCCCAGAGTGAGTACATGCTCATTAACGTGCATTATCCAGTGGGTGTGACAAGTGACCTTCAATCTGATCATGATAATTGAAGATGAACCAGTTAGTCCATGCCTTCCCCACTCTGTTCCTCGGAAAATTATCTCCCATCTTGCCCTTGCAATCTCATCAACATGCTTTTTAATCCTCTTGTGATTCAATCCAAATCCACAGTCTGCATACTCAATGATGTACTAGATAGTGACCTGCACTTTCTCTGCTATCAGTTATGCAAGCTGCTCACCTGCCTGCTGTGGACTCAGCCCTCCCTTTATATAGCAATCCAAGGTTGAGGTTGAAAGTAGTATAGTCTTGCCAGTTTTGTCATAGTATTCCTTTGCTGCCTTCTGGCAGATCTTCTTCTGCAAGAGCAGGTAAAGAGTTTCATGTTCTTCCTTCTAGATCTCAACAGCATGGTCAAGACATGCATCTCGAGTATGGCCCTTCTCCCTCTGTTCACTTCTTTGTGATTGTGATTTACCAACCATAGCATAGAATAAATTTGTTAGTCTGTGGGAATAGAAGTATTGCCACAAAGCCAAGTAAAGTTGTCCAAAGAATCAGATGAACTACTGTCAGATATGGCATTAGTCCAATCTCACTTATCTGACATGGTGGCACCACTTTCATGTAATATGTGATGGCCTATTTGGGACAGCCCATAATTGGCCAAAGTAGCCAAAAATACAAGAAATAATCTAGTGCACAGTATCACTCATGATTCACTCCTTGGATGGTTACCAGCTTGAAGTCTTTATGTATTATATTCAGAAAAGATACTTTGTTGGCTCAAAAGTACTATATATCTGTTGTATTTTGATTGGCAATTCTAGAATTCCAGACATCGACACAATGATTGGAACCTTCAAATATATTCACAATATGATGGTCTTCTAAATTAATATATATGATACCCAACATATATAGGAACATGTATGCAAAAAGTCCAAGGGAATTAATTGAGCAGATGTGGTGCAAAGTGTGTTTAGCCCAAAGTCTCATAGTAGCCTAAAGTCTCATTGATGCCTGTATTTGTTTGTTCTAATGTTTTGTGCTAGCCATCTTGGGAAAGATAGGGCTTGAAGTTTGGAGTTTGAAATAAGATATATGTAGTTGGCACCTGGATTCTATTATTACTCATATACTTATGCCTGCAAAAAGTGTTTGAATACCATCACATAAAGCTTGTGTATAAGTTGCCAAGCCTTAGTAGTCTTAATAAATTCATGCCTCCTACTAGAACCACTGAGTTTACACTCTCAAAAAGAAGTTGAATCCTTGCTTTGCATGATCTTGGATACTTATATCAAAAAATTGCTTCCTTGACTGGTGCTTCTATTGGAGCATGCCATTATACTGTTACTTGTAAGAACCAATTCCATACCCAACACAGTCTTCCTCAATCTGGCCAGCCACATATCATTGATGGCCACACATAGTGCAGGGTCCTTTGTGAGATCCATACACACTATCTGGACCCTTATTCCATCATTTCCAAGCACATTGGATATGTAACATCCCAACAAGTTCACACCATAGCAATTTCTGCTAGCTATCACCACTGAGTTGCACATCACAAGCCCTTCCTATCACCAGTGGCTGTCTGGAAATGTCTCATTTGGACAAAGGAGAACATGACAAGGGATTGGAATGAGGTTATATGGACTAATGAGCTAAAGTTGGAGTTAGAAGAGAGGCAAGGACACAGGAGAGTGATAAGATTACCAGGTAAAGAATTTCTCCCTGAGAATATACAGCCAACCTTTAAGAGTGGTCATAAATCCATCATGGTATGGGGGTGTATTGCATATGGTGTGAAAGGTCTGCTGATCAAGCTGGAATTTCCACCTACAATTATGAGTGAGAAGGGCCAAAGACAAGGTGGAGGCTTGGATGCAAAAGAATATGTTGCACAGGTTCTTGAAGGGCCTTTGAAGGACTTTTTTGACAGGATGGAGCAGCAGTGGATGTGTCTCATGCTTGTTGTCAAAGATGGAGCACTAGCCCACACAAGCCACCTCACAAAATCTGCTTAGTTGAAACTAGGCATCACATCTCTAACACATCCTCCACCTTCATCTGATCTTAACCCTATCAAGCTGTTGTGGCTGATGCTCAAAAACTGTGTTACTGATACCCCAGGTGTTAGCAATTCTCTCGAGAACTTATGGTTAACAGCACAGCATGCATAGGAAGAAATTACAGAGAAGATTCAGAGACATACCAGGAAGATGCCAGAGAGAGTTGCACAAGTTCAGGCAGCAAAAGGCTGGCATACAAGATTCTAACTACTGCATTGTATACAAGACATTCCTAGCTCTTTATAAAGACCATCAAATTGTTGATCCATTCACAATTGCTCTCAGGAGACAGTCTGAAACTAGGAGACATGCCATGTTACAGTCACCTGTTCAAACACTTTTTACAGGCACAAGTATATCTCATTGCTCCAAGAAAGCCCTTTCTCGACCTAGACGGGTGGGAAGGAGCCTGCACTAGACCTCGCGCTCATAACACTTCGAGTTGCAAAATTGCCGCCCCGCCACCGGCGCCAGCGCCGCCCCAAGTTGAGTTGGGAGCGCGCGACGCCCGCCGACGGCGGACGGGCCATATCGAATTATTCTATACCAATACAAAAAATGTTCGTCAAGACACCGCCCCTCCCCCTCGGTGACCAAAGCCAGTAGCCAGCCAGCCCACCATCACCATTCGTTCCGTTCCTCCGGTGGTAAGCAGATGGAGAAAGAAAAGCGTCGGAAGGCTGGGGCTGGGAGGGGACGTGTGACTTATTGTGCGTACGATGGAATAGGATGCGGTGTGGTGATGCGGTGTGGTGGGATGCGGGGTGAGACGTGATGTAGTGTGTTAAGGGATCGCAGGGCATGAGGAGGAGGGATGTACAAAGCTCCAAAGGAGGGTAGTAACAAAGCATTATTTAAATGTCCGAACGAACGAACGAACGAAGGGGTGCGCAGGTTGAAATGCACGGGTTGTCTCGAAAACAATGATCCGATGATGATGATGGTGAGACGAAAGTCAGTCGTAGGCGATAAATACCGTATCCAGGGCATCACGGAAACAAGAGATTGGAAAGAACCAGCGGGCGGTGATGCGAAGGTGGAAGTCGAAATAGGGGAGGAGATGAATGCGGATGAGAGAGGAGTGAGTACATCGTGAGTAGGCGGGTGGGTGGAGCACATCTGTCGCATCGTCCAGCCGAGCAGGTCATTTTAGTATTTTAGTGTAGGAGTCGTTCTTCACGTCGGTGCTTTTTTTGGGTGCGTAGAGCCGTACAGATACAAACAGACAAAGTCGGAATCGGAGCCGAGGGAGACATCGGAGAAAGAAGACAACAGGGAAGATAAGATCGAGCAGCGATCGCGGAAGCGCGAATCTCAGACGATGTCCCAGAGCTCCTCGAGCGCGCAGCAAAACTGTAAGGGGATGCATTGTCGTCAGCATTCCACTCCATGACGCGTGACTCAAGCGCAGCATCGCCAAGAAACAAAAACAAGACGCAAAGCACACCTTTCCACAAGCGACGCTCGCACTTAGCGGATAATCACTGATGCTGATCTTTTCATCCACGACGTGGTCCGCAAAGTCATCCCGCCCACGTGCCATTGCGCCCACGAACACGGCAACCGAGTGTGTCTGCGGGAGCGTCGGGAGGTACCGCGACAGGCGCACTGTTGGCGCGTCTCCCGAGAGCGCTGCACGAAGAACTGTAGGTTAGCGAGCACGAAATAGGAGGCGAGCTGAGAACGCACTCAGTTTGTACGTGTTGGGAGGGAGATGGTCCGTCACGGGGTTCTACATCGCTTACAGGTCAGGACATACAAGGCTAGGCGAGGGGGAGGGAAGGACGAACCTTGATGACTTTGAGAAGTTTTTCTGGGCCGTTGACGCCGCGAATCGAGAGCTTGTGCAGCAGTTGGACTATGTACAATGCGAAATTGATGAGCACAGTCCCTCCCAAAAAGGAAAACTCAAAGCCCGATCATGACCTGTTCTGGTGCAGAAAATAGACTCGGCAGGGTAAAACGGAAATAGAACGTGCGAATGCGGGACAGCACAGCCGATCGACAAGAAACGCCCAAGACAAAGGTGAGACAAAAAGAGAAGTCACAACACCCACCCATAAGCCCACTGAACCGCTTGAATGTCCTCGGGATGCGCACATGGGGATTGACTTCAATGAGTGTGTTTTTCGCAGTGTGGATGTACACCTGCAGTAGCCCCGCCTTGTTCAACGGCGAGTCGAGCAGCGTCAACAAGCACTATACGGCCCCGACCGATTCAGCATCACCGCACGTATATGGCATTCGCCACTCAAAGTAAAAAGCGGACCTGATGCGTGATATCCGGCCTTGCGTCCGCGATGTCCCTCCCCGTCTTGGCCAATATACCCTGATGGTCGTCGCAGTTGAGCAGCGCGTACTTGGCCTCGCCCTCGCGGCCGTTTCCCCCATTGCGTCCACCCTTCGGCGGGTTCGTGCCGACGCGATACGCCTCGAGACACGCCTGCTCGAGAATGACGAACAGTCTGCGCTGCGCGCTCGCTGTCGGGCCGCGTGGGACGTGCGCCTGGATGGGGAGCATGCCCGGGTTGGCGTGCTGGGTGCGCCGGGCTTTAGACGCGGGGAGCGGACGCGTCGGCCGGGCGGAGGGTGGGGTGTCAGCCGTGACGCCCGCGAGGTCTCCCGTCGCCGTCGCCGCCGCTGCCATCTCCACTCCCATCGCGCGCGCCGGCTGCACCTGTTGCGGACCCTCGTCGTTCTCATTCTCGCGCTCCGCGTCATACTCGTCGTCGACGGCCATGTCCCTGTCCCTCCCATCGGAGCCTGTGCTGCCCGCGCGCAAGCGGCGGCGCTCAGGAGCGAGTGCGCGCTCGTCGACGGGGGTCGATTTTGGGCGGGGCGGGGGATCGACGCGGGCGGGGGCCTGTTCGTGGGCCTGGGTGTGTGGGAGGGGCGGGGAGAGAGTGGAAGAGGATCCGGAATGGCGGCGACGGCGGTGAGCAGAAGCGGATGGGACGTTGGACATGGTGGAGGGACGGGAGGAGGGACTGCAGACGAGTCGGCGAGGACTTGGTCGAGCAAAACGACGCTTTCTCCCACGGTGCACGTGCGTGTCTCCTGCTCCGACGGCCCCTGTCTGCTGCTCCCGACGGCCAGGCTCTCTCACATACACTCGGCCATCGTTCGGCCACACAACTTCCGGACAAGATACAGCATCTTACCCCCATCGTTATCATGAAATTGGAGTGTGCGGACAGCCGCTGCCGGCGACTCTCGTAAAGATCGTGTAGATATGTGTCCCTCACGGCGCGCCAACGGAACCCTTCGACGACTCCCTCTTTCAACCCGAGGAAACACTGTCTACGAGCAGTACCTGCACACATTGGAGCGAAACCGTCAGAACACCTCAAAAGAACAGGACAAAAACATAGACCCGCGCACCTCCGCTCGCCAAAGTCGCCGAGCCCTGGGATGATGTATGCCTTTTCATTCAGCCCGTCATCGATCCATCCGGTGATCTGCGAGTCCGTGCGGTCGATTCAAATCACACGTCGAAGAAAGACACGGTCAGTGCTTCGTCGGAGACGCAAACACGTCAAGAGATTTTTTTACGTACCACGCGCAAGGCAGGGTACTTCTTGCAGAACGTATTCAGTCCTTCGGGCGACGCGATCTGGGGTCACAGAATCGTGCGCGCGTCAGAAAATGGTCTTCGCTTCAGTTGAGTTCTGAGCGACGTTTCGTACCAAGTTGATGAAGATGATCCGCTCCTCAGGAACACCGTGCTCCATGATGACCTCTACAGCCTTCATAGCCGAGCCTCCCGTTGCTGCATGCACACAAAACAATTAATTGCACTCTCCTGTATGGATTCAGACAACGGGAAGGAGAGCACACCAAGCATCGGGTCCAGCAATAGCACATATCGCGACGAGATGTCTTGCGGGAGCTAACGATACAGTCAGACAGGGCCGCGCAAGTATTGAGATGGAAAACAGACCTTGGAGTAGAATAATTTTGGCAGCGTCGTCTCTTCATCCTACACCCGTTTTTTTTTTCAATCAATTGCTACAGAAAAGGAGACAGGACACTCACCCGCTGTATCAGGATCTTCCCGATCCGCACGCTCCGGCATACCTCACGGAGGCCCGCTTCCATCGCCTAGCAAGGCCCGTGTGGCACATGCCCGATAAAAAAAATGTTGGTCGGTTGTGCGCAGGGACGCACCTCTCCAGCACGCAGAATAGACACGCCGCAGATCTTGCCTTCGAACCCGACGCCTTCGTACGTCGCGCCCTAAACACCGCGGCACCGCAAGTCAGCTCACGCCCTTGACACGCCCCTCGCTCGCAGGAGACGCGCAGATACGTCGCGCACGCGACACGCACCGTAGGCGTCTCCACGGTCTTCGGCACGACGGGGAGGTGGTTCAGGCCCTCCTCGACGAGCAGGCGGATGATGCGGTCCGAGTAGAACAAAAAATCGCCGCGCGGGGTGTCCTTGTTGCGGATGATGGTGTAGAGCGCCTCAAGCTGCGCGGTGGGCGTGAGGGTGATGACTGAGGACGGGGGCGTGTATGCGGGCTTGGCGGGGGCGGACATGGCTACGAATGTGCGATTTTGGGGTTGATGGTGCTGGCTGGCGCGGGAGAAGGGGGCGTTGGTGGGCCTTGTGTGAGCGGGTGGTGGTGGGGAGGAAGAGAGGGGTGCACAAGGCTTAGCTTAGGGCGGCATGCGGCTACATATACGATGTTCCATGCGAGATCGTGTTATCTTATCTCCTGTCTGGCTTCGATCTCGAGGCTTCTTCCCCTTTTATTCGCGAAAACATAGATTTTCCTCCCGTATATCACCAACACCGCACAACTCGCTAGATCATCGTCAATTCTGTCATATACAATGTGCACCGCCAGCAAGTCACCAGCAATGTATGTTCCCTTAGTAGCGTGACTTGTGAATCTGCACCTCCCTATGCTTCGACTCGTAATCGTTCTCGAGTGCATGGACGCGGTTGGCATTTCTATTTTTTTACCTGATTGTAGCCTGTGCGGGATTTTCCTGCCAGGAAAGGAGAATGGCTATGTTCATTTGTCGATTCATCTCAAGGGCTAGATGGAGACTGCCAGGCCGTACCTTGTTATGGCGATCGGTTTCCTCCATGTCATACTTCAAGCTTCAATTCTTCAACATTCTTGATATCGTGATATACGAGTCTATTTGCATCAGTCTGGCGAAATAGCTATGCCTGAACGTTGCCCGAAGTAACCCGGAACCTAAACGCGCCACTGCAGACACGCGTGCGAATGAAGCAAATTACAAATAACCGCTGCTACCCATGCACTCCTCCCTCAAACACATCTCTCGCGCCCTCCCGCGCGCCCGCACCTCCCTCGCAGTTCCACAACCACAACACCGTCAACTCCGGGCATGCTCGTCGCTGCTACGGCCAACATGCGCATCCGTTGTACCTCGCGCTCCAGCTTCGACTCTTAGGTCCGCTGCACTCAAGAAGACGCAGAGGGGGCCAGACACCAGTGGAAGACGTGCGTACTCGCAGAAGAACACCACGCCGGCCGGAGAGCGGGATAAAGCGACAGTTGGGGTGCGTGCCGTGTCGCCGTCTTCCTTGCCTGGGTAGAGAACGGGGCCGGTCTGTCTACTTTGCGGCCTGCAGCCTGACAAATGGTGCAAATAGGTGTTCACGCCCAAGGCGGCTGCGCTTTTCGTCCTCGCGGGTGCAGGCCTCTTCTTCTACTTCCGCTGGGAGAAGCGGCGCCTGCTCGAAGCCAAAGGTGAGCATGTCCCCTCCTGCCCCTCGTCTGCTAGAAATATGATCTCAACCAAAGCTTCCCACAGAAAAAGAGAAGGAGTCCCGCTCCGTCGGGCGCGCGCACGTCGGTGGGCCGTTTGAGATGCTGACGCACGAGGGCAAACCGTTCACGGAAAAGGACCTACTCGGGAAGTGGAGTCTGATCTATTTTGGCTTCACGAATTGCCCGGACATATGTCCTGACGAGCTCGACAAGATGAGCGCCGCGGTCGACGAGATCGGTGCGTACACACATTTCACGACCCGCTGGACGGAACAATTCTCCCTGATTTCTAATTTGTTTGTCTCATGCGCATATCCGTATGCCGCGTACAGACAAAGCCTACGGCCCCATCGTCCAGCCTATCTTCATCTCCGTCGACCCCGCGCGCGACACCATACCGCAGGTCGCACGCTATGTCGCCGACTTCCACCCGCGCCTCGTCGGGCTCACAGGCACCTACGCCGCTGCCAAAGCCGCGTGCAAGGCCTACCGCGTCTACTTCTCGACGCCGCCAGATGCCCAGCCCGGGGACGACTACCTGGTCGATCACTCAATCTTCTTCTATTTCATGGACCCGGATGGGAAGTTCGTCGATGCGTTTGGCAAGTCGAGCGAGGCAGGGGATGTGGTGGAGCGCGTGAAGAGGGAGGTGGAGGAGTGGAGGGCGGAAAAGGGGCGTGTAGTGTGATGGACTCCATGCCTTGGCGTTGTAGCTTGCGTTTCCACACCAACACTCTGAGCATACTTACCTCATGGATAGTCGCATGACATCCGAGCATCGTGTATCATACTCTCGCTAATTCAATTCCCACCACCCCTCACCACGTTTAACGGGATTACATACCACTCACACAAACATTAGGAGAAGAAAGCAGCGGCGCAAAGGGTCATTTGCCACGCGCAATGATGGGGCGCATCTATAACAAGTCTACTATGCCGCCGCGGCGTCGCTCTCCTGCTGTTTCAGCTTCGCGAGGGCCTTCATCCGGCGCACGTAGCTGCGAAAGAAGCGGTCGAACGTCAGCCAGGGGAAACATTCGCAGAGGTACGGCGCTTACTCGTCGTATTGGCATCTGGCACAGCGGTCGGTCAGCCGCAGTGAGAGGTAACGAGAAAGACATGGGACGCACTTCTCGTACGCGTGCCGCTCGTTTTCGCACTCCCAGGGGAGGTAGTACTTGTCCTTCCGACAGACGTTGAGCGGGATGAGGAGTCTACCAGCGTTGCGCGCGAGCAAGTCAGCGACACGCACGATGCGAGAACGGTTCCGACCTGTGAGCAAGGTGGCAGAAAGCGGGAGAGACGAAGCCTACGCGGAGCACTGGTCGCGCCATGCGATGGGGACTTTGTTCGTCTTGAGTTCCTCCTGGGATGCTGTTGTCGCCGACGCCATACTCGCTGTGTAGCGCAAGCCTGAGGAGTGTTGCAGAGCGTAGAGCACAAACTCCGGGATTTCCCGATAAGTAGGTTATGTGTCTGAAATTCTGTTGATAGCAGGCACTTCAAATTCAAAACACAAATAAAGGAGAAACAGCGTCAGCTCGCGCCCGGCCGGCCGACACTGCTGCAGAGGTCCGATGGGCTCTCTTTTCAGGTCCTCATGATGTTGCAAGTTGTCATTGCTATACTGCCCGTCCTGGTAACATGTCTTCCTTGCTTGAGCAAAGCGAGAGCGCAACTGTACAACCAATGGTATGCTAGACAACGTGTTTAATTCTACATTCTGTCGTGGGTCCTTCTGACCAGCATTCCGACCTCGACTACTATTGCCTGTAGAGGGCACCGCCGACTTGCGTATGGCGAGCATGTTGCCAATCACTGTATGAAGTCACAGACCCGTCAGAAGCCATCCCGGACGAGCAGTTCGCAGACTCACTTGGTCTCACATTCACGGCCGCAGTAATACGACTGCACGCCATGCGTGCAGAGCATCATTGGGTACTCAGGCATATTCCGATGGAACTCACACCCAATCCAGTTGCAATAGAACGCCGGCGGTGGCGACAACGGCGACAACAACAACA
The DNA here is from genome assembly GCA_001457955.1 of Heterobasidion annosum. Classification (NCBI taxonomy): domain Eukaryota; kingdom Fungi; phylum Basidiomycota; class Agaricomycetes; order Russulales; family Bondarzewiaceae; genus Heterobasidion; species Heterobasidion annosum. The sequence goes on from CVKZ01000003.1 coordinate 2,545,997, forward strand.
ACGGCGGCGACGAGGCGACATCTCCTCCCCCTTCGCGAGCCCGCCTCTTCTGCAACTCCTCCCAGCGCGCACGCTTGTCCGACTCAAAGTACTCAAGGTCGGCGCCGGAGATTGTCGTCCAAAATCGTAGGATCGTCCAAGGCGCGCTGGAGCCTCTGAACCAAGGCCTAGGGGGCAAATGTGTCCACGACGGCCTCCTGGACGAGCTGGTTCCTGTCCTCCGTCGGGGCGTGCGAAAACAGCGTCATCAGTGCGACGAGCGGATTGTCGCCGGGGAACGCGCCCATGCCGACGAGCGACGAGTACTGGAGATACTGCCAGCAACGGATCGCGATGTGCCCAAGGCGCGTCTGCAGAGGGCGCATCACGGAGCCCTTGCTGATAGGCCAGTCAACACGGGCCTGGGAGACAAGCGGAGCGTTCGCTTGCCTCGATATGAACATCATGATCCACGACGCATTGAGCCGCCGGAGGGCTTCGGGATACCGCACGCCGCGCTGGGACTGGTCCTGCAGGAGGCTGCGCTGGGACCATATGACCGCCCAAAGTTCGATGGTCCAGGCGACGAGCTGCGCTACGACGGACGTGCTGCCTATGGCCTGATCGTGCCCTTGGCCGACTATCAGGATTATCTCGGTCAGACCCGCGACTACGTTCTCGCGAAACGTTTGCAGCTGTTATGCAGTGGAATGCGCCATCGGACGGGCCGTGCACGTCAGCGCTCGGCGAGGACGTAAAGGAGGATACAGCGGACGTGCCTCGGATTGCGATAGACGTCCTCGCTCGTCAGGGTATCGACGTACACGGTGTGAAGGCCAGCAGAAAGAAACGCGGCCCAGCTGTCGAGGGGCAGATTTGATCGGAGCGCGTCCAGGAGCGATGCTGCGAGCAAGTTTCGGTCGGAAGATCCTGCCTCGTGCAGAGAGCGCAGGAAATAGGGCACGTCTGCTGAATGGCTCGGAATCATGGCCAGGTAGAAGGGGTCGAGATCTTCGCCGGAAGCGGAGACTTCAAGTGGAGCAAGCGACATGGTGGTGTAATGGCCAACAAGCTGCGCGTATCCTTCGCAGGACCCACTGGCAGCTGGTTTTTGAAGCCAAGGCAATCTGATCTGTGGGGTTTCCACGCTTGCACGAATACCCTAAAGTCGGTCGCGGGCGAGTGCTACAGAAGCAAGCAGCTGAAGGAACGTCCTTCGGTCGGGCACTCGAAACATGGCCGCACGCACGTACGTGAGAGCCAGTCTTCGCTGATTAGGCATGACGCTGCATGCCCTGCTGTCGAGTGTTGAGCGTCCGATAGGAATGATGAGAATCATGAATGATCATGTCACCGGACTGCATCTTTGAGCACCCGCTGGAGAATGGTCGGTGGAGTGAGAGGACCGTGGTCGATGGATGGGGCACCCGATGGCCGCTCAAAATGTGATACAAGCCGTAGTAGACAAGAGCAACTCCTCGAGTTGCGGAGGTTGGCTTGCTCCAGCACGTCTCAACGCGAGCAAGGCAGTGGTCTCACGTCTGAACAGCGCCGCCGGTGGGCCGCCTGTAGCGAGCCAACAACCGTCGTGGCCACTGATCCGAATCTGGCGAGGCGAGTGCGGGTGTGCGCCTGAGAACTGTTGCGCGCAGAACTGGCGCAGCGGCGAGAAGGGTCAACGGGGAGCGCCGCACGCAGGGCGAGTTTCCCGGTCCCTGCAGCCATGAGCAGCTCCTTGCCCGTGTGCGACGATCTTGGAGCCGACGGAACAGCTCCGCCCGAAAAGGCAAGGGCGCGTGTTGTCGACCTCGTTTCCGACTGCTGCTCGCCGTTCCGCGTAAAAAAAACGGCACAAGAAGGTGAGCCTCGCGCACATCGTCGCGGCGTGTCCGTACGCGACCGGGCTGCATCCGCCTGTGTGCGACCGACGCACGCGGTGCCACTCGCCGCTTATAATGGGCGAGCCCGCGCCCTGCGCGCACGCACTAGCGCTATCGCAGCCCATCCGCCTCTGATCTCCTCCCCTTGTCCTCGTCCGCTCGCTCACCCGCGCATCCTCACAGCACACCCTCCACCGCCCCACCCACACACCGCCATGTCGACCCCAGCACCCGCCCCCGCGAGCGCGTCCCCGCTCCCCGACGGCATCACCGACCCCAACTACAAGCCGCTCCCCGGCCGCCTCGGCAACCTCTCCGTCCCCCAGCAGCACGCGCTCGACACCCTCAAGAAGGAGCTCCAGGCAGAGGGCGCCTTCGTCCCCGACCGCATGGACGACGCGACGCTCCTCAGGTGCGTCTGCGCGCCCCGCCCCTCGTGTGCACAGCCCGATCGCCGTGCTGATGCCGCCCAGGTTCCTGCGCGCGCGCAAGTTCGACGTCCAAAAGGCGAAGGAGATGATCCTCAGCGCCGAGGCCTGGCGGAAAGACTTTGGCGTCGACGATCTCGTCGAGTGCGTGCCCCCGTCTCCCCTCTCGCGCCCCGCTGTGCCCCTCCCTGACCCCGTCCTCGACCCCGTCCCCGCCCCACCACAGAAACTTTGATTTCCCCGAAAAGGCCGAGGTCGACAAGTACTACCCGCAGTACTACCACAAGATGGACAAGGTGCGTCCGCCGCCGCGCGCCGCTCGCTCCCCCGCCGACTCATCGACGCACCCAGGACGGCCGCCCGATCTACGTCGAGCGCCTCGGCAAGCTCGACATCAAGGCCCTCTACGCCCTCACGACCCAGGAGCGCCAGCTGCAGCGCCTCGTCGTCGAGTACGAGCGCTTCCTGCGCTCCCGCCTCCCCGCCTGCTCCGCCGCCATCGGCCACCCCGTCGAGACCAGCTGCACCATCCTCGACCTCGCCTCCGTCTCGCTCTCCAACTTCTACCGCGTCAAGGACTACGTCATGGCCGCCAGCGCGATCGGCCAGGACCGCTACCCGGAGACGATGGGCAAGTTCTTCATCATCAACGCTCCGTGGGCCTTCGGCGCCGTCTGGAGCCTCATCAAGCCCTGGCTCGACGAGGCCACCGTCGCCAAGATCGACATCCTCGGCAGCGGCTACAAGGACAAGCTGCTCGAGCAGATCCCAAGGGAGAACCTCCCCAAGGAGTTTGGCGGCCTCTGCGACTGCCCCGGCGGCTGCAGCCTCAGCGACGCCGGCCCGTGGAACGTGGCCCCCAAGACGGCGGACGACGCGTGAAGAGCAACCACGATAGAGAGAGACAAGCTGGCATTTTTCTTTTACATACACGCGCGGGCGATGGAAAAGGGCGATTTTTGCGATGCTGCGGCGGTCATCTACCTGTACAGTCTTATTATACCTTACGACCTCGCCGCCCGTCCAATTGACAGACCAGACCGCAAGCGCGAGGTGAGAGGGCCTGCATTGAATGTAGTCATCGCGGGACCAAAAAAATATACACGGGTCTAGCTACTTCTTCTCGCCCTCCTCTTCACCCCGCATACTCATCTCGATCGCCCGCGCGATCGCCTCTTCCTCGCTCATCTCGTCGTCCTCGTCTGGCGCAGCACCGCCTGCGGGCGCCGCGCCACCGTCGGCCATCTCGACATCCCGCCCCTCGGACAGCGCGAGCGCCTGTTGGAGCAGCGCGTCCTCTTCGTCTTCCGATGCGTGCGCGGGCTGGGCTGTTGGCGGCGCTGGGACCGCTGATGACGCGGGTCCAGCGGCGGCAGCGGGTTCGGGAGCGGAGGTCGATGCGGAAGAGGACTGCGCGGCCGCGGCCGCTTGCCGCGCCTGCTCTTCCTCGAGGGACATGCGCAGGGCCTGTAACGCGGATCAGAGGGGAACGCCTGGACGGGAGAAAGCGCCGACCATCGCGAGCTCCGGGTCGAGGCTGGGGTCGATGCCAAAGTCAAAGGGCGCGGCGCCGCCCGCCCCTGCGCCGGATCCGCCGGCGCCGGCACCTGCTGCGCCCGCGTCGCCCGCGAGCTCGGGGATCAGAGAGTCGCCGGCGAGGATGGGGGAGGTGGCGAGGATGTCGGACAGGAAGTGGGGGCCTGGGGGCACGGCGATGTAATGTCTACGAGGAATGGGGCATGCGTCAACGGGTCAGATGGAGGGATCGGAGGGCGCGCACGAGTTGTCGTTGCTGGAGGCGGCCTCGACAAAGGCGCGGAGGATGCTGGTGCCGCCGTCGCCGGATTGTTCGATGCCGTCACCGAAAGCGACGACGTCTACGGCGACGTTGTTCTTCTTGAGTTTCTTGGCGAGGCGGACGAGGGCGTGCTCGTCCGCGTTGGGGCCTTCGAGCGGGGAGCCGACGAAGACGACGACGCGCTGGCGGAGGTTCTTGTTCTGGCGGTGCTTGAGGGCGAGCTGGGCGATGGCGATGGCGGTGGGGATGGAGGCGACGCCGCCTATGCGGGAGGAGGAGGCGTGGAGGGCGGCGTGGATCTGGCCGACGTGCTTCGTATGTGTCACGAGCACTTCGGGGCTGTGGGCAGCGTCAGCAAGGCGAGCAGACGACGGCGAGGGGGAGAGGGGCGGACCCTTTGCTGGCCATGGTCATGATGCCGACGGTGTTCTCGGCGTTGGAGTCGACCTTGGCCTGGAAGAGGGTGATCGCGGCCTCGCTCTGTGCGCCGAAGCGGGTGGGGGCGTAGTCGCCGTTGCGCATGTACTCGGAGTTGTCGATCACGATCATGGTGGCTTCGAGCGGCATGATGGGGAGGTGGTGTGGGGGACGGAGGGGACAGAGAGGACGGAGGGCTGGACGCTGTGTGCGGGGACGAGCAAGACGCGTCACCCACGCGCGGTGTTTGCCGGTGTTTGGCGATGCACTTAATCGGGGAGCTCGGTGGCGTCGGACGGCCTGCGAACTCGACGAAGGGCCTCGAAGGGCTCAGCAGACGGCGGGGAAGCGGCGCACAGCTGCCATGGACACCCCGGATCACCCTCCGTCTGCTCCACGTCCCCTCCATTATCCTCTCCTGCTCTGCCGCAGATCCGGTCATCCTGTTCGGTGTGTTCTAGGGCGCTTGACCTGGTTATAAAAGCCGTGGCGAGATGACGCCCCCAATCGTGTTGCTACTCGCCGTGCCACCAGCACGAGGCCACCACCCTCTTCTTTTCATAACCACTCCCACACCTCACCGCGCTCGCATTCCCTCGACATCTCATCGCACACCATGGGCCGCTGGTCTCAATTCAACGAGGTATGTCTCACCCTCCAGTCCTCTCCCTCGCGACGCTTCTCACATCACTTTCATCACGATGTCAAAGGATTCGACTCGACTCCCAGTGGGTATCACCCGCATCGCGTACGACGCCGACACCACCCGGTACATGTTCCAAGACATGCACGGCCGCCGCTACATCGGCGCTCCCGGCGAGGAATACGGCGTGATGGTCCCCATCACTGCCGCCGACGCCCTCGCTCCGCTGGGCAGCAAGGTGCCGGGCAAGCACGCCGCGAGTGCGTCCTCCTCTCTCTCTCCCCTTGTGACCCCGCTCGCTCACACGATGCCATTGAACCCTGCAGAGCCCGCATACGACAGGCCCGCCGTCTTCGCGGGCGACGCTCCCGCCGGCTCCCCGCTCGACTCGGAGTTTAGCTCCGACGACGACGACGACGACGTCGCCACAACGCCCCCTCCGCCCGTGCGCCGCGCGCACGGACACACGCGCTCCCCCAGCGC
>CVKZ01000003.1:2551724-2582631 GCA_001457955.1 Heterobasidion annosum
AAGGACATCTAAGAAAATAGTTTTATTTGCAGGAGCAAAGGCTTTAGTGACAGCAAACACTATGGTCTAGAAAGAAAAAGAGCTTTTATTAGAAGGACTATACACACAAAAACTTGCTTGGATAGTTAATAAGTTAGTAAGACTGATAGTAGTATTATACAGAAAGTGTGGGGTCCTAATAGTCTTTTCACCACTAGTACTAGATAAGATAGTTTTTTTGTAAGCACACATAATCTACAGCAAAATTGCTGAAGAGGAAGAAAAAGGACATATTATAAGAGCAATACAAAGAAAAAGATTGTATGTTGCCTAGTTTAGGAGAAGATGACTATAAACATATACATCATCTTATAATAGGTAAAAGGCAACCATTTAACCAATATCTAAAGGTGTACTTAGAGCAAGCAAGAGGAATAGAGCAGATAAGACAATATTGGATTTACAGAGGGCAAATAGGCAAAGTCATATAGGTAAGACAGTTTTTACTATCTAATATATAGTATGGATAAATCTAATAAGGTAAAAAAAAGTATGTAGAGAATAAGAAGCTAACAGAATAGGGTTAAGCATAGGAATAAAGTTGTAAGTGATATCTCGGATGAAGAATTATATAGATGACTAAATAGATATTAACAAAAGTTAGAGGATTCTATATAGTAAGTGTAGGCTCAGACATAGTCAGTTATTCCAAATTTTGCTACTCTGACAAAGGCTCCATTAGAGACTGGCTAAGCTTACTGGAGGCATTTTTGATAGGGCCTGTGTTAAGCCACTAGGCTTATTACATGCTTCTTAATACGAGAAGGGGTTTCCCAGGCTATCTGAAAGGTAACAGCCCAATAGATAAAGACTATTGATCATTGTTGCACGTGGTCCAAGAATTCTGGGTCAATATCAATTCAATATGTGAAGAGACTAAGAAGATGCTTCTCAAAGAGAGGATGATGTTTGTCCGTAACTTGACCATCTTCACCAGTCCAACAGAGGACTTTGGATGGAGTCCAAAACGTGACTCGATATGGGGAGGGGAGAATGATCAAGGCTTTGAAATGACTCCAGTGCTTTGTCAAACTAGGTATGATGTCAATTGATCTGGCAGAGTTTACGATGTGTGGGCTTGGAAGAAAGCCAGATGCCAGGTGCAGTGCAGAGATCAAGATGTATATGAAGTGAATGAGCTGAGTCTTCTTAAAAGCTCAGCTCGGCTATTTATATGTACAAACTATCTAGGGCAGACCAAGGAGCTGGTCTATACAGATCTCATAGAAGTCCATCAAAAAAGTGTCGTCAATCGTTGATCGACTATGCACTATAACTACATATAGTAAACCGAGTCAATGTCTGGCCACATCAGGAAGTATCAGGAATGGATCAACAAAGAAGCACAGTTGTTATCAGTAAGCATACATGCCAAAGCATGTGATTATCATAAGAGTCATAAGTGTTCATGCGTCAGCATATAAATGGTAAGCAGTCACAAACCAAGAGCCACAAGTCATTAGTTAGCAGTCATATGTCTGAGTCAGAGTCTCTGTCTGAATTACAAGCGTACCACTTGACAGTCCCTTTCCACCATATGCGAAGCATGTGTTAGGACACAGTCCTAATAGCCTGCCAAATATACAAATTGACTTAGCAAAATTTTAAGCTCTCTTCAGCTACCAGCACCATAGCTTGCCTTTTCCCTTTTTCTTTCCCTTATCTAGCTATGCCATTCTATACTCTTCTATCAATATATATTTACTGTATATATACAAACTAATCTAAATGAATATCTTTTCTACTATTTTCTTTAAAATCTTCATAATTGAGCTCATTATCCTCTACATCATTATTTTCAGCCACACAATTTTAAATGAGCTATATGCTTCAAACCCAGTATGAATTCTTTAAGCAATCATTCAACAAATTTTATGCAGTATGACCACAATGATGAAATTCACTTAGAAAGCTTGTCAAAGGCAAAATCTATAAAGGGAATATTAGTCATCTATGGAATGTAGTTATAATCTAGTTGTTGAATTTGCCTATTATTAGTACAATAGCTTAATAGTTTAGTTTAGTATAGTTTTTGCTTGTGCCTCTGGTTTAATTCCTGCTATAAATAATATTATTTTATATGCTCCAAGGCAAGAAATATATTTGTTTCCCTTTTGAATTAGGTCATTATATGCATACTCTCATCATACTAGCACATATTTAAATACAAAAGTGTGTTTATACAGGTAAGTAATGAGTGTAGAGGTAAGAGGAGGCCAAAATGGAACAAAATCACAAAATTTTGGCTAAGTTAAAAGGCACATTTAGCAAGCCCTACCAAAAATGCCCCTAGTGAGCTTAGGCAGTATACAGCCTATGCAGCTTGCCCAACTATAATGACTCTGACAAAAACAAGCCATAGTATTAAAAGCCTGATGGCTGATTCTGCTTGGTAAGCACAAGGCTATAGTAAGTGTAATATAACTCAAACAAATTAATTTAATCAAAAATTGAAACAATGACCAAATGGAAGCAGAGGGAAGGAACTGGCATACTCTACACAAGTGGGCCACTGTGATGCATATCACAGCCCTCCGGGCACCACCTAGGACCCCCACGGGAACTGCAGGGAACTGGCCGAGACAGAAATGTCGGTGAGAAACAGGAAGAGAGTGACACGGGAATGGCCGCAGTGTGACGAAGGCGTTACGACACAGATCATGGTCACGCAAAAGCCAGAACGGCCGAACGGTAAGAGGATAGTCTATTAGACCAATAGACCTTGCAATTGTAGACCAATAGACTTGAGACTTCTGGACGCTGCCGGTTGATTATCTCATACTTTCTGGGCCGTTGCATCTGGCCGCATGCCGCTCCTCCGGCGGTGCTGCTCCGCGTAGCATCTCTTTGTCTCCTCCCCTCGTCCTCCATCCCGCCTTCATCTTTCCCCATCCTCAGCCGCGTGCAAGGCGCCGATGACGCTGCGAAACGTGCACATAAAAACATCACTGAGCTAATGTTTGCAGATGGGGAAACAGAGCGGCAGAAGGAGGCAAGGGTGATTTTAATCGAAAAGATGAGTCCTTGGTGCGTTTTTTGTGAAGGGGAGAAGTTTCAAAAGTTATGACAGGGTTGGGACCACAGCGGGACACTAGGTAATAGGAGGTGGAAATATCGATAGTAATGTTTCCTTGGCGATACGCATTTATCGCGCCGCGCCACGAGGACGGATTTGAGTACGAGCAGTATGTTTTTGACCACCATGAGCCCGACCACCACCACCATCATCATCACCACCACCGCAGCGACAACGATGACGTCGACGCTGGGGTGCATGCATGGCAACGGCACCGCCGGACAAGCCTTTTGGAGATCCACGTGCCCAATGCGGGCAATGTGGACAGTGTTGCAGACAGGGACGGCGAGCGACGCGCCTCAAACATGATGCCAACCCTGCATGCCCTGAGCATCCCGCACGAAGCCCACGCTGCCGTCATGCCTGCAGACGTGCTCGACACCGCACTGCTGCAGCAAGCGGACGCGCAGGGATTCAGTGCAGGGAGTGTCATTCATGCCGACGCTGGGAGCATGTTCCCCAAGAGCTCCAGCACGGAGATTAGGGCTGGAAGGCACATATACGAGCTCGTGCGCCTGACTGGGCAGGGGGCATTTAGTTGTGTTTGGTTGGGGCAGGAAGTGGCTGGTGCGGAGGCAGGGTGGCCAGTGGCAGTGAAGATGATCGCGCGTGTGAGAGAGAAACGTGGGCATGGGCATCGGTGGGGGAAGAGGGCGAGGGCGAGTTTCTTGCGGGAGGCTGAGATGCTTAAGGTGCTTCTTCCGCTTTCCTCTCCGCCCTTTCCGCCTTCCCTCACTGATCCTCCGCTTACGCACGCATGCTTGTGCACAAAAACAGCGCCTGTCTACCCACGTGTACCCCTCCCTGCCCACGCTGCATGCCACGCTTGCACTCGCGATGCACCACACGCTTGTGCTCAAGCACGTGCTTGGCAGCAAGCTCTTCGATGCCGTCAACTTGGATGTGCAGCACGCGTGCATGCTCTGCTGCATATGGACGGAGCAGGTTGAGGTGGTGAGATGCACGCATGCGAGGGGGGTGGTCCATCGGGATTTGAAGCTCAAGAGCAGGCCGTATTGCCTTTCTGCCTTCCTTTCTTTGCTCATTTGCTCCTTCTCTCCCTCCTTCTCTCCTTCCCTCCTCCTTTCTTCCCTTCCTCTCTCCTGCTCAAACTATTCAACTGACACACACATGCGCCACAGACATCCTTCTCACTGCAAACCCGCTCCTCTCACACCCGCCGCCGCTCCCACCCATGGGCGCGGCGCTCGTGAAGCTCTCGGACTTTGGGCTCACTACAGCCCGGACAGGATTGTATGCCATGTAACTAGATAGGATTGTCTTGCGTAAATCAAATATATGCTTGATGCAAAAGGATAAACAAGGCTAACTGTACATAAATTGACTTCTAAATGACAAGGAGGCTTTTTGCCTTCTCCCTGTGCCTCTTGACCTTCCCTCCACGAGCTATCAACTCTTATCGATCACTTTGTATTTTCCAGAGACATACAAACTTGCTTTCAATACATGCATCTACCTTACAATAAGTCAAATCTTTTGATTTTGTCTTAACAGTGTTGAAACTCTAACTATCTTGAGTGAATCCATTAAGTAGAAAAAGCCAGAAAAATACAAAAACAAATATGGAAAAACACAGTAAGCAGTTGCGAGCCCGGTGGGAGTTTTTTTTTGTTATTTGGTTCGCCGGAGAAGCCGGGAACCCCCGGCCCTAAGCCAGTCCCAAAGTCCCAAAGTCTACAGTTATTAGAGGTCTACAAGTTCAGAAGTCCATTGTCTACTGGTCCCAAAGTCCATTGTCTACTAGTCTAATAGACTGTTCTCTCCCCGTTCAGCCGTTCCCGCAAAAGCTCAGCTGGGCGAGCAAGGTAGCGCTTACGAAATATCGATCTGAAACCTGTAACCGTAGGTCCAAGGAATCATGCAGGTCAATAGAGGATCATGTGATCCGTGGGAGTGCAGATGGACGCCTTCCAAACCGGGACACAGCTTGGACTTGGCAGGCAAAAGATGCCCGCCGTTCCACCTCAGAGGGGCGAACCTCCAAGGAAACGTGTCAAGCTCGATGCAGACTCGAGAGCGTCGCATACTTTTGCCAACGTCGGGCAAATCAGGGCAAGCTTACGCAGTCAACATCAAGACGGCCTCACAGAAGGTACGCGTTGGTTCACACATCTCTCTGTCCATGCTCACAAGTCATTTAGCTTTGACCGCATTGCGGAACCAATTCACCGTCAAGACGAATGAAGGAACGATATCGCCTCAGGACGCGCGCTTAGTCTTGGCGAGAGAGTGGATGGAAGCGGATCCGAGTGCGCAAGAGCTGTTTGCGTTATGGGAGGGGGCAAATCAGGTACGAATTCCACCAATCTTCCTCCCCGCAGGCTGACGACGGCCTCAGCGCCAATTTTCATTTTTAGCACTCGTTCTTTCCGTCATATCGTCCCTCTTGACCGTCCTCTCCTCTCACTACACTTATCATGCCTTTGGGTACCCCATTCTCAAAGCCCTGCTCTCACCACAATGGATGCGTCACCTCAACTCGTACTTGGGCGGATCGCATAACGACCTTATCATGGCAGCCCTCAAAGTCCTCAACGCTATGACTGCGTTCGCGAGTGGGAAAGAACGGAAAGCCTTGTTTGAAGCGTTTGCATGGGAAACGAAGGTCCATTGTTTTATCATAGCCATTCCGTGTTCTCTAAACCTTTATTCAGTCATTGCCGAAACTTTTCTTCATGAGGCGGAAGGGAAAAATTAGCCAGTCTGTCGATGTAGTGTCGCGACCAGGTAAGTCGTTCAACCAGTTTCGAAGGTTCGGTAACTCACAGCTTAATTTTTAAGACATCCGAACGCTCTACATCAATTTTATCCTTTCCTTCGTGGATACTACCGTCTCAAGCTCTGTCAAAACTCTTTTTCTTGAGCAGCGGCGTGAAGTTTTCTTGTCCATGTTTAAAGGTCTTATCCAAGATCCGTACTTAGTCGTACAAAAGGTGCTGGAAGTGTGTTGGGCTGGTATCTGGTCAGACCACAAAATCAAAAGGACGCTAAAAGTTGGTCTGTTCAACGAGGCGTGCCTCTCTCAGGTATGTTTTTACACATACTCTCTTTGGTACGGCGTCTGAATAGCTATCAGATCATCAAACTGTATGATCGTTCCTTACCGGAAGGACCTGACAATGACCAGGTGCCTGCGGACCTTATTCACCACTTTTTACTCGCTATCTGCACTCGGCCTGGAATTGGAGTCTGCTTCCGAGATCGTGGTTGGTATCCGCGAGAAACGGACGACGACGAACGAACCACAGAAACGGACGCTGGAGACGCGTATCCGAGGAGCGGTCGAGTGTACAACAAGATCCTCGGTAATCTATTGCGCACGCTTCGAGTAAACGACGATGCTCGGCAACAGGAGCTCACGCATAGAATTTTGTCCGCGTGTCCTGAGCTTGTCGCTAGGTATGTCTTCTACTAAGTTGCAAGAAACGAGTTTGACGGCGATTGCAGGTATTGGTCGGCGGCGGCGCTCACCCTTGAGCCGCGTCTGTCGTCGAAGTGGATAGCAAATATTTCATTTTTTGCCACAGTCTTGTCGCTTCCGGTCCCCGAAGCTTGCTTTCTGCTCCCAAACAGCTCGTTGTACCAGCCAACGCCACCACCGCTTTCCGTGGTAATTGAAAATGTGCTACCGTCAGTGAACACGAAGGCACATTTTTCGCGCGGGCTGCAGTCGGCGTCGCCTCTTGTGCAGCACTATACGGCACTTGCCATTGCAAAGTGCTTGACGAAGTACAAAACCGTGTTGATATTTTTCAGCAAGGTTCAAGCAGTGCTGGAGGAAGACGAAGATAGGGGTCAATGGAGTAGACGACGCCAGGAGATCGAGCGAGAGGTTCGCCGTCGAGTTCCTGATCTACAGGTCATCGTTGCATTCTCGCAGCAAAAGTCTGGCGATAGCGCTGCCACGCAGAACGCTACCCAGGCGGCTTTGTTAGCGGAAAGTTCGACTAGGCTGCTTTGGCTGTATCACCAATGTCTCCCTTCTCTGGTCGCCGAGGCACGGTTCGACGTTGGAAAGTTACTGCTCTATATATCTGACACTGTTCTCCCAGAGCGAGATTCGCTGGACTCTATTGCTGGTTTAGCGACATTGCGGCAATTGCATGTTTTACGGCTGCTGCAGGAGAGCGAACAATTTGCATGGTCCGGCAAGACCGGTGAGCAAATTTGATCGACTGCTATATATCGCACACTCACGAGTCTCATGTATTCGTAGGCTCCCACACACACCTCTACGTCCTATTAAACAATTATACTGCAACAGAGTCTACGGCTATCCGAGACGCCATCGAGGCGCTTGTATCTCACGTTTTATCCGAGAGCATACTCTTCAAACACGATCCAGATGAAGTACACTTTTGGCTCGCTTCGTTACCTTTCTTGAAACGCGCTCCCGGCGCCGAGGCTCCCGATGGCGCCGCTCTTACCGACGAGAGGCAGACAGTGATTGCTTTTTTGGATGAGTGCGTGCAGCGCTGCATGAAGACACCCTACCGATATCTCGAGGACCTAGATGCTCTTGTACCATCTTCTGGCGCTGATCTAGGGCGGGACTCCCAATCGCCAGACGCTCGACCAAGTCCGTTGATCATGACGGTGGTAGAACAACTCGCTCACAAAGTCGCCGGTGGCCTTCTTCCTCCCTCGGACGTGTTGGCTGTCGTTACTTTCATCCGAAAACTCGTGCTCAAGATCGCAGGCAAGCAACAGGACATTCGGATTGTCAATTCACTGGTCGATAGAATAACATCCCTTCCGTTCGACGGGCGTTTGTCTGTGGAATTCCCTGTCCTTAAGCAAGCGGTTCTCCGAGAGATATCTATTTTACGGGTCTGTTTGCGCAGCATCGCAGACTCTCCCATCTCCGTTCAGATGGAAGAAAATGGAATTCCTGCTGTAGAAGAGTTTCTGGAACAAGTGGAGCAGTTGCCGATCCGTGCGTTTTGTAGGACATCCACCTCGGATCTTACTCACGATGTTTTAGCTGCTTCAAAGTTGTCGCGTCAAGTATCTGCTTACGAGCTTGTTGATTGGTTGCGCCTTGTCCAATGCTCCTTGCTAATTAGCGATGTCAGGCGCTTGCTAGTCGTCATTGAACGCCTTTACAAGCCAGCCATCGGATCTTTCATGACTCACCTTGATCCTCGCCAGAATTTGCTGTGGGATGTGTCATTTGCAGAGGCAGGAGTTTCACGTCTTGAATTTGTGTGAGTGTGAATCGTCGTTTTCCCTTTCAAGAAAATGCAGCTGAGATCGATGTTTTTCAGCCTGTCGTTTGATTGGCTTTTCCTTCAATGCGGGCAAGATCGGCTTTCCGACAGGGCATGTCGAGATGTATTAGTCGGCACGATCTTCTCAGGAAGTCATGTTCTATCACAAGCTAAGGTCGCGTTCAACCTCATCGGCCACAGGTTACTGGCTGCGCAAACTTCGTATTCTTTCCAGCGAGATATCTTGCTCCTAGGCGCAGCCATTATGCAGCAAGCGAGGTCAATGTTCTCTGAGGACGAAATGATGCACCTGAAAGAGTATGTGTTCGGTTTGGGTGCTGTAAAGGAGATTTGCGTGTCTTTGACACTTGATGAGGCCGTACAAGAAGGTGTGTGTTTGTATCGGAGCTGCTGTAGGATCCGCTGACGCCTTGCAGGCTTGGACAAGGTTTTGAAAGACTCGGTCGATTTTGCTAACCTTGAAGACCGACGGTTGATATCTGTATTTGCTTCGCAATGGGCTGATATCACAAAGGCACTTTTGGGATCTGATACACGCAGCCAGGTGAGCTCAAGCCCATCATTGAAGTATCATTTTACCAAAACATGAGAGACAGGCTGTTCATGCCATCCCTTGGATTCAATATTTCGATCAAGGGCATCTATTGACACTATTCGACGAACTCATCAAGGACACAGACCGCACGTTGGACAGTGTTTCAATAAGCCTTCTGAACGTCGTTCTCGTTTCCTTTGAGCGGAGTTCGTTGGCATCGTCCGACATCAGTTTACATCTTCATTCCCGTTTGCCTCAACTGCTGGGTCTGGACCGTTTCTTCCCTCAGTCGGTCGCGCTTCATAAAGTCATCCTCTTGGCGGTCAACACTGGTCTTCCGTTAGGGATTGACGGCCTACCTCTGGAGATTGGCTTCGCTGAAACGCCATCCTTGTCCGACGTCGCCCAACAGTCCAGATCGCGCTGGTTCCGGCGATCAAAGGCTCTAATTGAGGATATTGATACGGCATCCTTGGTTTTCCACGACAAGTGGACGGACTACACAGTCCAAATAATAACAGGACTTCTGTACACTAGTCCTGCTGTCCGAAAAGTTTGCAGTCGCCATCTTTCCCAAGAAACATCGGTTCTTCGTCCCAATGCGCATCTTGCGCCCATCATCTACGCATTTCTGGATTCCGCCATACGAGCGCAGGAAACCTTTGTTGAACAAGGAGGGGAAATATGGGTTCAACACTTCACAAATCTGACAAAAAGCGCTTTCGATGCCGGGCAGTCTTCCCGCCATCGTTACATAAGCGCCGCTTGTGTTTCGATCTTGGTTCACCGTTATCCTGTGCATCGTTCGGTTTTCCTAGGAATCATGCAGCAAGAGCTGAAAGCTTTACCGTTGGACATAATAACGGCTGACGCTCTGATTATTGTGCGAAAACTGCTTCATGCGATACCCGAAGATTTCCAAGAACACGCGGCCTTGTTCGTTGATCACGGCTTGAGCTGGGCTTCGCGTTATTTTGCAAGCGACTCAACAGGGGGCGCTGAGATCATTCATAATCTATGCAAGTACTTTTTGTACAATCTGGGAAAGCGCGTCTCAGTTAACCGAAATGTCTTACACAGCCGCCCTCGCAGCAGAGGTCTCAACTATCAAAGCCCATCTTGTGGATCCTGTTGTGACCGCAGTGATACAGAATCGCTTGTCAGATCCGATTGCCGTTAAATTTGCTCTCGATCTTGTGTCTATTGCTAAGTTGAAGGTAAGAGGCATGTCTTCTCAGTCTTATAGAAATGCTGATTCCTGTGTATAGCCACTTCTTGTGAACCGACACTTGCAAGGCATAACTCAGCACCCGAATTTTTACAGACACACAGCCGCCAATACACCTACGCGTGATGTCATAGTCCGCCTTGTCCATGCACTATTCAACCAGCACCCCACAAACACCTGCCAACCCAGCCATATCCAACCACTTGCGCAGATCTATGGAGGAACGTTATCCCCTTCTGATAGACAGATTTTGTCCGTCTTGCGGTTGTTTGAGGAGACCCGAAAGACGTCTGTTGCGGCCTTGCTCGGCAATTGGTCAGCTTCACCTGGAACAGTATCTGCAAACGCATGCGAAGCACTAGAGAGTCTCGACTCGAACCGTGTGTTTCGAACTTGCATGGCCTATCCTTCGTGGAGACATATGGGGGATAACCAGGACGGAACGGACTTCCAGGCAGTCGATGCTCAACTTTATGACCCTGTTTTCGTCATTTTGCTGTGTGCCCAGATGGTCGCAGACTGTCAGCCTTCATCTGCACTTGGATGGGTCCAGCTATTCCGGACAAATGCAATCAGTCTTCTCATCCGATCATTATCTTCCAAGGATGAACCGACTCGGGATATGTCTCTATTGCAAGTTGCTTCGATCGCGAAGTCGTTAGAGGTAGGTGTTCCGGGAATCTTGAACGGGAATCATTTTTGAATATTTTGAACATGAAACCTTCAGGTAGCAGATATGCAAGAAAAGCAACACGTAAATTATATCTTGGGTCTTCTTAAAAATGCCATTTATGGCACAACTGATGATCAAGCACCTCCCCGCCTCCCATCGTACACCACCCTTTTCTTGGCCCACTCCCTCCGTGGCGTCTTCTATCCTGCGAATTTTATCTACCCCTTGACAGCACACTTCCTCATGCAGCGGCCCGGGTTCGACGTCACCGATGTGCCGATGTTGTATAACATGCTCTACAGCAGCTCCGATGATTGGAAGAAAGAGCGAGGTTGGATATTGAAATTCCTGTCAGATGCCATGTATGGTGCAGGCGATGCGGAATGGAGAATCTTTAGTCGCAGACATACTTGGGATCTTCTGGCCAGCATTTGGCAAAGCGGAAGTAAAGATCGCGTTTTGAGGAATGGCATATTGGAGGTCAGATGGCTTGCCCTGGTGATGCGCGTTGAAACTAATTTTCTAAATGCAGGTTCTGAGCAATCTGACCTGCAAAAGGCGCATGACGACGTCTCTCATTCTGAAATCATCCCTCTTATCTTGGATGGAGATGACGTTAGAGTCTCTTCAAGGCGATGATGGCACACCTTGGATGAAGATTCTAGACAATATTCTCAAGGTCGTAGATCCACAAAAAATCGAGTCTTCAACCAACGGCCAGTGGCGAGCGGCCATTGCCCGATGCTTGGAGTTGTCAATGGCCAAGCATGGTTAGAAGACTATCTTGTTGTGGTAGTGTCCCGCTGACTATCGCTTCCGTTTCAGAAACACCCTCTCCTTTCATGCTCCACCTAGCGACGCAAGTTATCCTGCGACTTAGCATGCTACCTGGTCCTTCCGTCCCCAACCTTCCTAGACTGCTATTGAAGTCCTTGGTTTGGTTAGACCGGCTTGAGCACGATATCGCTTTTTCAACCCTTACTCCGTCGTCTGCCAACAACTCGTCGACGCTAGCGCCCTTCTCCTCTTACGCATTACATGAACAGCCCATCTTAGAATCTTCAGAAGCTTGGGGGTCAGCAGTGGAGGCTTTGTGGCACATTTCGATGACGCTTTCTGAAAAGGGGACTTCAAGTTGGGACGAGCTCACAAGTCGAACGCTCATTTGGCGGAGCATGGCAAAACAGGACGACTGCAAAGTTGGGGAATGGGTTAGGGGCCAAGTTATTCAGAATATAGTCAATCAGAGGTAGCAATGTCGATCAATTCATACTCTGATCACTATTCCTGACTCTGCGGTCCAGTTGATCTAATATATCTGCCAGCCTGGAGTGAGCTATAGCTACAGTAGTTTGGCGTGAGCTACGACTTGGCATCGTATACTTCATAAAACTACAAAACGACATCAGCAGTCAACTAGCTTCTCTTGACCTCGTATTTTTCCCAACCCACGGTTTCTAGCGAGTCCACTTTTCCTAATACCTCCTTCTCTAATGATGACAGATATTTCTCCATGTCATTTACGAGATGTGGGATTCCTGCGGACAAGATGCGAACGGCAAGCAAACCAGCATTTGTGCCATTATTGATGGCTACGGTTGCAACAGGTATACCCCTCTGGAAAGGAGGGTCAGAAAGTGTCTCAAATCAACACGAGCAAGTACGCACAGGCATCTGCACTATGCTGTGTAGCGAATCCACGCCGTCCAGTGAGCTGCCCTTGACAGGAACTCCGATCACAGGGAGTGCCGTCATTGCTGCTACCATCCCAGGTAGATGCGCCGCTCCACCCGCGCCGGCTACGATAGTCCGCAGCCCTCGCGCCGCCGCAGAGCGTGAGTATTCCACCAGTCGGTCTGGAGTCCGGTGTGCGGAGACGATCGTCAACTCGTACGGCACACCGAATTTGTCGAGAATGCGCGCGGCGGGAAGCATCACAGGGAGGTCCGAGTCCGAGCCCATGATGATCCCGACAAGCGGGTGCTTGTGCGCGAAGCCCGATCCTGGCTCGGGCACGACGGGCGCATAGCGCTCGAGGTCAGCAGCAGAGGTCCCGCCTGGAAGCCGTTCGAGAAGTGGGCGCAGGCGATCACGGAGTTGCGCATCCGAATCTGCGACGATGGTGATGTGGCCCATCTTCCGCCCCTTTCGGCACTCGGACTTGCCGTATAGGTGGACACTCGCACCGGGGATAGTGAGGGCTTGAGCAGCGAAGGAGGTGAGTTCTGACATCGATGAGGACGCGCCCAGAAGATTGAGCATAGCTGCTGAAGGGACCTTGAGGGCAGTTGATCCTAACGGAAGGGACAGGATGCTGCGGAGGTGGTTCTCATATTGGGAAGTCTCGCATGCCTCGATTGTATAATGCCCAGAATTGTGTGGTCTGGGAGCGATCTCGTTGACGATCAATTCCCCTGATGAGAGTTGAGAGGTCAGATCATAATATACTAGGTCAATCTCCTACCATCGTCTAGGAGGAACATCTCTACACCAAAGACGCCCGCTCCGCTCAGTGACTTGACAGCATTCTCTGCAACGGTACGAGCACGCAAGGAAAGGTTTGCGTCCCGACTGCGAAGGGGAGCAAAGACAAGATGGCAGACGTTGTCCTTGTGAACTGTCTCGACAACAGGGTACGATTGAACATCGCCAGAAACAGTCCGCACCACCATGACGGCAAGCTCCTTCACAAAAGGTACCCATTTTTCGGCGTAGAGTGGTCGGTCGCCGAGGAAGGTGATCGCCTCCTGCGCCTGTGATAGCTCATGAAGAACGAAGTTGCCACGACCATCATACGCCAAGGTCTTGCTCTTTAACATCAATGGAAGGCCAAGGGATTTTGCCGCTAAGTGAACAGACTCTATTTTGGATTCGACCGACATAGATTGAGCGACGGGAGATGCATGAGCTTGGAGGTGCTCTTTCTGACGATATTTGTCCTGGATGATGCGGATAGTCGAAGGACTGGGATGAACCTCGACATTACGCGACTTCTGCACCTCCTCAAGCACGTCCGCATTAACATGCTCTATTTCCACCGTCAGGACGTCCACTTTCGACGCCAACTCCCGTATTTTTTCTGGGTCCGTGAACGAGCCGTCAACATGCGCACGATCGGATGAGGCACGGGCGAGGATTTGTTTCGCAGGGCTGCTATCCCCAACATCGAGGATGACGACGTCGATATTGAGCAAAGATGCGGATGCTGCGAGCATGCGGCCCAACTGGCCTCCACCTGCATAATAAGTGGTTATTTATTGCGGTGCGATAGATGGCGGTCTACAAGAAAGGATGCAGATTAGATAGAATCTAGACGCTCCCACCTAGAATGCCAACCACCCTCGTATTCATCACGTATCTTCTCCTACAGGTCTATCTCTCTATTTCTCGACGGGTTCGCTTCCCCAATGCGAAGAAAACGTCGTTGATCTCGCGGATGTTGTGGATGGAAAAGCTATTCAAAATCTGTTCAAAATCTCACAGAAAAGTGATCTCAGTCACGTGACGCTTGACCTTGATAGACATGGCTTCAGTTTGAGAGTCGTTCTTAATATCGACAGACATGGCTCCAGAAAAGCCAGCACCCTCTCGGAAACGCAATAGGAAACGCAAGAGACGTTTAGCGTCATCTTCGTCGTCGTCTTCGTCATCCGACTCTTCCGACTCTTCATCAGACGAGGGGGCACCAAAAGTAACCATAAAAAAACGTGTCCCAGTAAAACTTCAACCAGCCCATGAGTCTTCGTCGGAGGAATCATCTTCGTCCTCGTCTTCATCCGATTCAGAATCCGAACCCGAGGCTGCTGCAGCGATTCCACAGGTTGCGCCTGCGACACAGGCCCGATCCACTCGCGTCCCACAAGAGCCGCGACGATCACCCTCCCCCTCACCTCCCCCCGCCCCAATACCATCATTCCTACCCTCTGTAGAAGACTCAACTAATGGCCATCACGAGGGTGTGCTGAAAGAACGATTCCGCAAATTTTGGATGGGGTCAGTTGCGGACGGCTTTAGAGATGATTTGGAGCAGATTCGCAAGGTGAGCTACGCTACCTCAGCGGCTTTTTTCGTTTGGAGATTTACGGATTTGAAGGAACCTCATATGACGACATCACGACTATCTTTGTTGATTGATTCATTGGCATCGGGTGCCGACGTCTTCACGTCGTCGTCCACTAAAAGTAATAATGTGAACGAGATGGACATCGTTCTTAACAGTAGTAATGATGTATAGGTATGATGTGCCATCTAGGCTTCTTGAATGCGACAGGATTAAATGTTTTCAAAGGCTCAGCTGTACCGCATTGTTTGTTTTTCCTGTGACATACGATGTGCTATGATCGACAAGAAGCATCACCTGCATGGTCGGATGATCTCTACTAGTCTCCGGTGTCTCCACACTCATGCGACGACCTGAAATCCGGTTTGGTGCAAACTAGGAAACCGATTGAACAAAAGAACAAAGCAAAACTCGAGTGCGTCTCAACGTGTAGGCAGCTAGCTAATTCAACATGATTCCGTGAGAGCAGCGGCGCGATCAGGCGTTGGTCACCAATAGATAATCAATGGTCGGGGTCAGCAAATGTGTCTGGCCGTCACTAGTCGTCCCTGATGGTGTCGCGGCGAGCGCAGTTCTTCAGTTCATTGGCCCACCGCTAGGAAATCTAAGCTCGACGGGCTTCTTGGGGTCGAGGAGGTAGACATCTCGCTTATTAGCAAGCGTTTTCGAGCACGTTATGTGTCTGCAACTCGTCGCATTCAACCTCCACAGTAGATTGGGTAGCTTCAGATGGCTGAAGATATCATGAGTCTATTAAATATAGCAACACAACTTAAACATCTGAGAGTGATTGCATCAGGATAGCGAGGAGACAGGATGGGAAGATAGCGAGGAGATGGGCAGAGAGACGATGAAGAAACAGCGGATATCCCAAATATGCATAAATGCTAAAAATATGGCTCGGAAACCCTAAGGTTGAATCGTTGAAGCATGATCGGAAATATCTCAAGGGGACTTCAGCTTCTTGGGAGCCGTTGCTACCTTGACCTTAGGGCTCGCAGCATTGTAGGCGGGACAGAGAGCATTCCAAGAGTCTACCAAAGCCAGATTAAAACACAGAAGAGAGTCAAATAATTGTACTCACCAGGCGTTGGATCGATAAGCGGCGTCTCCGCGACATCCTCGGCCATGACAGCGGCGAATCCGCTACAAATCAATGTGTCAGTAAAGGTGGAGGTAAACGTGTGAACCGACAAATGAGCTACTCACGCAGTGAGATGCCAGTCGATGTGGCTGTGCAATGTCAAATTGTGTAATTGTAAACACAAATCGAGACTCACCAATGGATGAACCAGGGTCCTGGATTATCAGTGAAAAAGCGGATGGTCGTCTGGTCAGTGCTTTCCGTTCCGATGCTGACGACGTCACGGCGGACGGGATTGTCAAAGTTGTAGGAAGTACTCCCGGCACTGCGCACGACCGAGAACGAGTGCTGTTTTCGTAGATCTCAGTGTAGGTCCTCAACTTCGACATATGATACTTACACCATGTAAATGAATGGGATGCTGGAGAAACGAATTCTCGTAAGGGGGTGAGAAATAACGGCCTGAAACAGTATGCTTACCGGGCCACCAAGAACACCACCAGGGATCAGGAGCTCCACAGACTTGTTGGGCTCGAGGGCGTATATGCTCCCCTTTGGGAGAAGATCAGAAGCCGATTTCGCTCCGCTGAGAATCTGAAGTAGAACAGGGACAGTGGGGGGCATAAAGCTTGTTCCATTGATCTCGAATAGTCCATTGACCTGTGGAAGAATAGAAATATCAGGCGAATATCTGGATAAGCACTAGGGTATAGAGCGTACGAAGGCAACATCAAGAGTATAGTTGATATCGGCGCCTCCTGGGGTAGGGTTACCAGGCTTCACAAGGTAACAAATATAACGTCAGACCTCCAGAAACTGAACAGACAAGTAAAACATACAGCGGATGGGTTTTCAAGAGCCTGAAGTAAATCCACAATTCATTATTTGCCAGATTCATAAGATAAATTCACTTACATGGAGGTTCGTCTCTACCATAGGGGACGTAGAGGTGGTAAGTGCTGTGGTAGGGTCTGAAGTGGCGGCACCGCTGTAACGAAGGATGGCAGAGTTACGCCCGTTATCGAAACCTTGAATATTGGTTGTTCCAGGCTGCGCGCGAATCCCTGTTCAGCAGGTCAGAGGGGCGGACCACAACAAAAACAAAGGAATTACAATAGTTGTCGACAGCCTGATCAGCGGTAACCTGGATAGCATATTCGGGTCGGCTTTCTAATGCGATATGAACGTCTCAAGCGAATAACTCACAACAACAGAGTAGCGTTGACCTAGAGAGGTAAGAATTGAGCAGAAGTTGAATCACATGATGAACGCAACACACCTGCGAGAATTGTCACTGAGTCGACGACTAACGGCTCGGTATTGCTGCCATCAGCCTCGATGATGGTGAGATTATGTTGATCAATCGAAAAATCGACACCAGAGTCGCAAGAGATAGACACGAGTCGGAAGCGATAGCTGCAACTCACATCAGTTTACGAGGGCTCGATTATCGGGACACAACTTACCGTTTACCCTGTTCCACGCCAACAACAGCCAATGGTGCAGTCTCATCGGTTGGACCTGAGATATATCGACCCAGACCGTTGATCAAAATGGAGCTTGGGGCTCTAAAGTAATGTAAAAGCAATATGATCAAATACACGAGTACTGAGAAATCAAGGTACGCACGGTGGACCACTCGCAGGAGGATTAGTTGATAGATAATGATACCTGAGAGGTCTTTTCAGAGACCCAAAATGAGCAAAGAGACTTGAGAGACACCGCACCAGTCCCCAAGTGTGATCACAGTGTTTTCTGAAAGAACAATTCAGACCGCGAGCGATTCAATCCAAAAAGCTATAACAGACCATCATCCACATCATAGAGACTGGCGTGCGGATCGTTCGGATCATAGATGACGAGGGGGCCTCTCAGGCCGTCGCAGTACTGGGCAGAGAGGTGAGAGTGGTACCACCACGTCCCAGCCTGCCCCGGTGCATCAAAGCTATACACAAACGAGTTTCCAGGTACAATGGGACACTGATTAACGAAGGAGGGTCCATCGGCCCAATTAGTACCGTGTTGAAATAAGCCGTGCCAGTGCTATCCCAAGAGAAAAAAAGTCATCGGTCCAACCTCAGACGGGCCTGTCTTGTCTACACTCACGATAGAGGTAGCCGTGTCCATATTGGTATCAGTGAGTGAGTTGGTCACGTTGATTTGGAAATGGTCGCCCTGCGTTGACAGAGTCGATAAACATTATTCCGCACCGCTTAGAACGTATCATACCTTGTTAGCCTTGATCAGAGGCCCTGGGTATTCACCATTCGCGAGCACGGTGCTAGAAGAACAAATTCTGAGTATTGCAGTCGCGTAGGCATCATAACGAGTGACCTACTCGCGCTGGAAGCCATCGGGGGCCAATTGCTTGTTGACAATTTGTAGAGGGGCAGTTGGACCCTGCACCGACAAAGCAAAGACACTGGAGATCGACAAGCTCGCAAGGACGAACCGTTGGAGACGTTGCATGTCAATGGATAGATAAAAGTTGTGGAGGAGAGAGGTCTGAGAGAAATGAGAACAGTTCAGACTACCTTTATATGCGCAACTGCTGCCCGTCTACGTAACGCAAGCTCTAGTATGCCAGGTCCTGGGATTTCCTAAGCACGGAGAACACGAAACATTGCACGGTGCGGTGAGTCAAGTCTGTCCAGAGCTTGAGTGAGAGTCATCAGGCTCGGCTCTTGCGGAGCGTGATCCCCATAAATTGACTAAAGGCTCTCCACGACCGTTTGAGATGTGGAACAGATGGGAAAGGATCATCGCTTCCATGGCGGGGTCGTAGAGCCGAAGACTACAGTGGACATGATGGCCGTGCTGAGGCAATTAATTCTGAAACAAAGCCGTGATCCTTGAAATCATTTCAGGTTATTACTTACCTACAAGTGAAAGACAGGCGGGCTATAGTGCACATAGATGGCTTCTAACACCTCAACGAACGGATTGCATAAAATAACGGCTGTCGTGAACTGCTCAGCTCACGCTCGCGCGCGAAAGTGACTATTGCCGTGTCTCGTTGAGGACAGTGTGCGACACTCACATTGATCGTCGCTCTCTGACTGGTGAGTTCACTGCCGAATACGGACCCGGCAAGGAACCCTGTACCGACCGCGATGGGAGCACAAGGACGAGCACAGCCCAGATGAATTAGTAAATGATCATTCTCCAGGCTGCAACAACAAACCTGGCCAGGTATTCCTCGAGCGCTGTAGGGACTAACCATAAGTAGTGTGGCACTGCCGCGGCTGTTCGTAACTTACGAAGATGGCCGCAGATACTAGAAGCTGACGCGTCGCGGATCTCGGTGCCTTGCCTTGCAGAATTCTCACATAACTTTGAGACCCACCGACATCCGGATCATCGATACGTCATGTGCATTGTCAGTCCTTTGACGCCCATATTTTGAGTGTTTTGTCTAAGGAATCAGAGCTGTACCATTCGAGATGCCTTTGAACTTCGCAATCCTGCTGCATAGAGATTCGAGGACAAGAATTGACAACTGCTCGCCTTTATGTTTGTTGATACAGCTTTGGTATCACGGCATCTTCAGTCACAAAGCGTTGTGGCAATTCGGTGACTCACTGCGGCTTGGAAAGCGGTGGAAGAAGCCCTTCGCTGAGCGCCAACTCTATCTCCGTCCTGTTCCTGATACATGTTTGAAAATTTCATCATGCCATTTCACAGCGAGAAATTATTGAATGGAACTCAGATCATTGCAGGAGAACCGTGTTCCCTCCGAGGTCCCGAGTCTTGCACCGTGTGTCATGGATAAGAAGGGTCGGGAGGGGTAAAGGTAGGATTCGGAAAATGATCTTTTCCCAGGTACGAGCAGGCCCCCGCAGAAGGACGAGTCAACTCCGAGAAGGCACACCCGCTCGAGGAATGACACCTGGACGACATCAGGTCGAATTGATCAATTCGACTGCATCGTGCAGTACCGGTGAGGTCGTGAAACGGTAGAACATAACGAGCACCGGACGTATTGACGGATTTGGGACAAGGAAATTCGGGCTTCATGAGTTCGGAATCGGGGTATCCTCATACACGTATGAAAGTGCACAAGTACGGAGCGGCGTTTAGTACGGTCTTCGAAATAGACACAGTCACAAAGAAGTTTGAATGAAGGTTGTAGACATACGATGACTGAAGTGACTTACCTGGACGACGCTATCATTTGACATCCTCCCAGGATCCCATTGCGGATCTCATGCATGTGGAACTGTCAAACCAGAATAAGAGAGGTAAAAATCGAAGACATGGATGATACACTTTCCTCCACCATCGGAAGGTCTTGACGCCTTCCCTTGACAGGACTTGATGATCCTGTAAGCGGAGGTCTGAATGAGTGCAGTCACCTCATCTCCAAGAGATGAGAACGCAACGCTTCCTACGGATCGGCGGCCGAGCCGATATTGCACGATGCGTGTCAAGGGTTAAGCGGCAGCGGGAATAAAGCATGTCATGACTGTATATAAAGCTGTAAAATCGCCAAAGAGATATATGATAATCATGAAAGGGTATCAGCAAATCCTCGGACGTTTGTCCGAGCATGGATTATCGTCCTTTCTCATAGCATCAGAAGTTCAGAAGGGTAGACGTTCGTACAGAGACTCTTACCTTAGATGCGTGCATGGTGATTCCAGTTGCAATAGGAAGGCGATACGCATGAATGTCTTGATAGCCAAATGAATGAACCAGGCGGGCACTCTGGCATGGCGGGCAAAGTGACAAACGGCCATGCTTATCAAACCGTCCCTTCAACAGCCGCAGCCACTGTGTCAAGTTTCTGTGGCCATAGGTGGTCCATCCAATGAGTCGAAGACTACTGTGCAGATCCCAGGAGATCTATTGAATGGATTCGAGCAACCTGAAATCGACGTGGCGGCGAGTACGGACTTTGCTCCCTCGGCAAAGTCCGACCACAGCACTGCACAGCCACTTTTGCATTGATCTCCGTGGCGCGAGTCGTCGATCGAGTTGGACAATTTGGTTTGAATTGCAGACCAAAGCTGCTATGTACAAGGTAGTAATTTGTCAGGGAGATGTAGCTACCAATTGAACCCAAAGAAAAAATGCACAAATAATGTCACAGTGTCATGCCATGAGTTGGGCGACTGAATATTAGAAGGCGTATGCTCGTATATGTCCAAGAGAGCGGAAGAGTATCTTTAGTCAAAGGAAAAACTGGGTTTTTGGCTGTCAAGTATAGGCGTAATCACTGAGGGAAGCCCTGTGCCTTTGGCAATGGGCGCACATGAACAGAGGGAGACGAGGCGTTGTAGGTTGGACACAAGGCCTTCCAAGAAGCTAGCACAGTGTGGAGTCAGCATGCATGAATTGATGTGGAAGCAGTCAAGCAGACAAACCTGGCGTCGGGTCAACAAGAGGAACATCGGCAACGTCCTCAGCCATGACGACAGCGAATCCGCTGAAACAGAGTATTTCAATCACCCTGGCTTCACGAGTGAGATCGTTCAACTTACGCGGCGAGATGCCAGTCAATATGGCTGAATTGTTCGAGATTAATATGGCCCAACGACTCTTCCAAAGAAAAACTGGCTCACCAGTGGAAGAACCAAGGGCCGGGGTTATCGGTGAAGAAGCGAATGGTTACTTCGTCACCGTCGTTGCCCATACTGACTACGTCGCGGCGAACGGGATTCTCAAAATTGTACGTGCTGCTCCCAGCGCTGCGTACAACTGAGAAAGCATGCTGAGAGTGAAGATGACCGTCAGAGCGCATCCAGAGTTATACAGTCGAACAAGAAACCTACACCATGTAAGTGCATAGGGTGCTACATGTATTATAAGTGTAAGCTTCAATGAACACTCAACATAAGTGTGGACCTACGGGACCAGCCAGCCCGAGTGCGGGTATAACGAGTTCGACTGATTTGTTGCGTTCCACGCCATATATGCTGCCTTTCGGAAGTAAATCCTGAGCGCGCTTGACTCCACTCATGATTTGAAGGAGGACAGGAACAGAGGGCGGAACGAATATTACATCGTTCATCGCAAAGTAAGTGTTATTCTATCCGGAAGCGCAAGCATGTCAGCAAGGTTTGTGATTGACGAAGACGGCGACACGATACGCACCACAATCGATGAGACCAATCTGATGTTGATATCAGCTCCACCAGGAACAGGGTTTCCAGGCTACTGTCTCGCTCAGTGATTTCCGCTCAAAAATTAGGTCATAGTCGACGTACAGCTGGAGGATTTTCGCGCGCCTGCAAAAAAGTCAACTGCCTGTTTTGTTTTGACGTTGATGGACATGATACTCACATGAAGGTTGGTTTCCACCATTGGCATTGTGCTGTTGATGAGAGGAGTCGTCGGATCTGTGGTGGGAGCGCCTTTGTAACGCAAAATGGCAGAGTTCCGACCATTGTCAAAGCCCTGAAGGATATCATTGGGTTGCGCACGAATCCCTGAATATGTAACATATGGACTTCGGGTCAACCAATCCATCCCAAATTGACTTACAATAATTGTCAATCGGTTGATTTGCTTGGACCTGAGCAGGTATGGTCAATAAATACAGGGCGAACAGATGACATAATGCTTACGACGACAGAATATCGTTGACCTGATGGATGTGTGATGATTGCTATCACGAAAAAGGAGTAAATGAGGACGTACCAGCCAAGACTTGAATCGAGTCCACAAGCAAGGGCAGCACATTGTTCCCGTCTGCCTCGATTATGGTCAAGTTATGCTGATCAATTGAAAACACGAAGTTGGTATCGCAAGAGATGCTGACGAGTCGGAAGCGATAACTGGATTCAAACGACAGGTCAGACGCGCGCTGCGCGACACGATCAAATACGGAAAGCGCAATAATCACCGTTTGCCCTGTACCACCGAAACGACTGCGAGTGGGGTGGCGGAGCCATTCACGGTCCGCCCTAGCCCATTGATCAAAGTCGTGTTCGGTGCTCTAGCTCGAATGAGATCATATTGAGTTTGATCAGAGTGCCACAGATCGAGATACGACTGACGGGATGGTCGGAGCATCGCTGGACAGATAGTGGTACCTAGATTTTATGAAGCGCTCAGTGGCGCATCTATGTATAGAACAGCAAATGAAGAAATTTACCAGTCGGCCAGAGTAATCACGGTACTCTCTACATATTGCAGCCAAATGAAGGTCAATCAGGACAATGTCTTATAACAGGATAGAGCTCGACTAACCATCATCCACATCATACATGTAGGCATACGGATCGGCAGGGTCATAAATGACCAACGGACCTCTTAAACCATCGCAGTACTGCGTAGCAATATGCGAATGGTACCAGAAAGTCCCTGCTTGCCCAGGAGCATGGAAATCGTATAGGAAGGAGTGCTGGGGCACGACGGGGCATTGTGTCACAAAAGAAACACCATCTGCCCAGTTGGTGGTATGTTGGAAGAGACCGTGCCAATGCTGATAGAAGGGAGGCTTGAATGACTGACGTTTTCCATTGAATGAGTGTGAATGCTCACAATGGAGGTAGATAGCTCCATCCTGCCGTCTGTCAAATCGTCATATACATTGATCTTGAATTCGTCGCCCTAGGTTATATGACGCCTGCAGTCAGCAGCATATTCTCCGCAAGGAATGTCAGATGTAGCGGACCTTGTTAGCCTTAATCAAAGGCCCCGGGAAGGTTCCGCCTGCTAGGGTGGTGCTGAAAAGCGACAACGTCTGCATTTCGATGAAACCGAACGTCAGAAAGACGGACGTACTCGCGACTGAAACCGTCTGGAGCAATCTGCTTGTTCACGATGTGAAGATCAGCAACAGGTCCAATGGCAGCAAAAGCGATAGTAGGCAACAAGGCCGCAAAGGCCGCAAAGCTGTAGGTCATCTCGACAGAGAGATTTGAAACGAGAGAAAAGTGCAGAATCCACAAGGTAGTGATAAAAACTCACGCAAGTGCTAAGATTTTATACGCGCCATGCGCCAATTCTGCCGAACAGCTTCTGCTGACGAGGTGTCCTGCAATGACTGGGCGGAATGCTACGAGACGTAGTGTCATCGCAATTGTCAGACAGGTACATGGCCAGTCATAACGCTTGTAGGTCTTCGTTCCCCAAATGTCGATGTTGAATCTAAAGGAGATGGATTAATCTATACAATCACAGATGCGGCCAGGGATCATCTGTTATAATGATTCCAGGTGAATAGATCAGATAAAAGCCTATTGTTGGAGCCACAGTTCCTGGCGACGCCGAGCACAGGTGTAATCCCATACATCCTGAAATGATGGGATATGGCTTGTTTGGAGTCA
Organism: Heterobasidion annosum; assembly: GCA_001457955.1. Taxonomy (NCBI): domain Eukaryota; kingdom Fungi; phylum Basidiomycota; class Agaricomycetes; order Russulales; family Bondarzewiaceae; genus Heterobasidion; species Heterobasidion annosum. The sequence continues at coordinate 2,575,948 of CVKZ01000003.1, forward strand.
CATCTGCAGACGACAACATATCAGTGGCACGCTCCAAGTCAGATGCAGTTTAATAATTCCAAGTAGGCCGTCCATAATTGGTGGCTCAGGCCATGGTAACTTGAAATGTGAGTACATCCCTTGCCACTTGGAGATAACGACGACTGCGCTCCATTGTCGCCTACTAAATTACAGCACCAATCCTAAAGTGAAACGGACGAGGCTGTCACAAGCATCCGGTATCTCGATTGTTGAGCGCGGAAATGATGTGAGCGCTGGGGACCACGCACCAGTATAGCAACACAATTACGCAGCGCTGTCTCGCATTGGCTCGAAAAAACAGCTCTGTTACCATGTAAGGGTGCGATGTGATATTCGATCGAGTCGTTGGCTCACTTAATTGCGTTACGGAGCCGCCTTGCAAAGCGCTGTGGCCCAGGATCAGTGAACGCACAGCACTTCTGCTACCGTGACGCTCCAGCTGTCTGAAACCAACTCGGGAGCAGCACCACGATGACTCTTTTGGCCACGCAGAGACCACTGCCGGTGCTGTGTGCGCAGTCGTCGCACGACGGACGGACGAGCAGAAGAGTCGAGCAGCTCTATGCCCTACGTTGCTCCATGTATGCGCGTCAGTGGGGGTGACATACCTCTAACTGACACATTATCACCGATCACGTCTGTGAGGTTAGAGCCGCAACAGCTCGTGAGAGGGCGTCCGGTTTGGCAACCCTTCCTTAGTTTGGAAGTCATGAACGCGATGGGCTGCGATGAGAACCCGAGCACCCACGCCAGGCCCTATCCTGTATGGCACCTTGCCTTTGTAATGGGCGTTTATTTACTTCTGTGCCATACATCAGAACGAGGGCCGCACTCACACGGATTGATCAACGTACACTAATAAAGCAGGGTCGGGGTGCGTGCTACGCTCGCAACAATCACGTTTTCCAGAGCCTGGCCTCTTAAAATTGTCGTGGAAGCAAGCACTGAATGACTAGGGCGCTGATGGCTTGGTGAGATTATTTCGTGTTCACACTGACGACGCAGGACAGAACGCACCCTGATCCTCGGTGTCCTCAGTTTGTCTGTCTGCCGTCCAAGTGCTTCACACGTCGAATTGGCGTTGCCAAGGCGTTCTGCGTGGGACGCAAAAGCCGACGTAGGACCGAATCAGCGTCATTACCAGACGCGTTTAGGGGCTTTAACGCTGGCACCAAAGCGTTTAGGGGCTTCGAGTTAGGTCCAACACAGGGCGAATAATGATTAAAAGTGGTATCAGGGCGACAAATAAGTTACAAAGCCAAAAAAAAAAAGGAACAAGACATCTACGCTCGCACAGCGCTCCGTAGAAGATCATCCAAAGTCTGCGTCACAGCCCAGCGTCAGCAAACAATCAACATGACACACTCGCAACGACAGAAGCCCTCGTGACGCACCGTGTCCATTTCCTCCAGCTGCTGAAACGTCGACGCGTAGATCTCGCGCACGTGCGGGTGCAACGTCCCCAGGTCGATCGTCCTCCCGAACAGCAGCTCGTCCACGGGGTCCATAGGCGCCAGCGGCGGCGCCTTGTTCTGCGCGCCCGCGAGCTCGATGATGGCCATCATGTTGGAGAACCCAAAGTCGTCCTTGGGCAGGACGGGCCTCGGCTTGGGCGGCTTGGGCGTCGAAGCGTTCCTGGACGGCAACGAGGGCGAAGACGCCACGGGCGAGCCGACGGCGGTGCGGTAGCCTGACAAATCAGACATGACGGATGCAATGGACGGCTGCCGCAGATGCGAGGGAGGAGCGGCGGCGGCGGCGCCCTTGGAATTAGAAGACGAAGAAGACAAGGAGGAAGATGCCCCCGTGGGGGTGTTGGTCCTTGGCCGTTTCGGGTCTGTTGGGGATGCCGTTCGAGGCACAGCAGCAACCATCACCGGCGAAGCGACGCGCGGGGCATCGGCGATGATCTGGGGGTTGGCGTTGGTGGTCGAGGCAAGCGCGCGCGCGTGCGCGTTCAGCTGGGCGGCTGATGGCGTGGCGGACCGCGAGGTCGACTGCTCGGCCGCGTCCGGGCCGGCGTCAGAGTACTCGGACGCGATGCTGTCGATCGTCGAGGCGGACGTCGCCTGAGAGACTGGCACTCTGGCGGCGCCTCTGCTGTCCTTGATCTTGCTCAGCACGCGGTCCAGCTTCTCGCTCAGGCCGTCCTTGTGACGCGAGAGGACGCCCTCGAGCAGGTCGCCCTGCTGCGACGCGGTCTCCCTCCTCTGCGCGCCCTCGCCCTGCCACTCTTCCTCCACAATATCGCTGATGTCATACGTCTCCCCATCGGGCTGCACGTACGAGTACCGCATCCTGTCGTCGACCTCGTAACGCGAGCTCCGGATCATGGCATTGCCTGGGAGAAGGACGTCCACGCCGCGGACCGAGTTCGTCTGCGCGGACAAGATGGCACGCTGGTTCGCGCGCGTCGCCGCCCGCTGCGCTGCGATCAGCTCCTGCTTCGACATGTGCCGCTGCCTCGGCTCCTCGCCGGGGCCCGCAGCAGAGTCCGAGGTCATGCTGGCGGTCGAGACCGACTCGCGGTGCATGTGCTGGAGCGCGATCTCGTCGAGCGCGGTGGAAAGGCGGCGCGAAGACGTGCGGTAGCTGACTGCGCGGCGGAGGACAAAAATAGGGTCGTCAGGCTGTACGTCGTCAGAGTTCCCGAGCAGCTGCATGGAATCCACGGAGCGACGCTTGCTATCACTGAACCGACGTTCCACCGCTCGGTATGCGGGCGGTCGCGGGTACGCATCTATCACTTTGCTTGACGGTGACAGCTCCCGTTCTAAAGCACAGGCGCGCGATCAGAATCTGTTGCGACGCGCCAAAAGCGGCAGAGCGGGCGCCGTTGCGTACCTTTGCTGCTGTTGGGGTCGACGCTCACGTTCAGCGCGTAGCGCACGCGGGACGAGCTCCGCCGCTTCGACTGCTTGTCCTCGACCTCGTCCCCGCCGTCCACGACGCCCTCCAAGATGCCGAACCGCTCGAGCCCGATCTCGATCACCTCCGCCACGGTGATGTTCTTCGGGAAGACGAAGATTTTGCGGCGGTGCACCTGCGAGATGCCGGGCGAAGCGCCCGCACTCGACTGCGACCGATCGCGCAGCGTGTTTTTGAAAACGATGGCCTCCGTCGACGGGTCGAAGACCATGTCGTCCGGGAGGTCGTCCGGATGTATGATGAGCTTGAGCGCAAAGCGGAAGGAGGGGGAGCTGAAGCGCTCCGGGGGAACGCTGGGGCCGCTGCCAGATACAGAGAGGTACTGGGGCCGTGGCGACAGCGGCTGTTCGTCGTCGCTGTGCACGGATTCCGCCATGAGCGTGTCGTCGCCGTCGTCGCCCATGCCGTCATCAGCCCCGCGTTCTCCCCTCCTGTTCAGGTAGAATTTGACGGCCGAGTCGTCCGTGAAATCGTTCATCGGGAGCTTCTTGATCGCGGGGTGCATGGAGAGATTGCTCGTGATCGAGCTGATGCTCCCCACGCTACTGCGCTTGACCTTCGGGAGCTCCATCGCGGCCTCGACGAGCGTCTCGAACACGACCAGCGGGTGCTCCTCAGGCCTGAGCATCGCCGACGACCCCTCGACCTGCTTCACTGTGAGAAAGTAGTCGTTCGCGTCTTCCCCGGCAGGGAGCCGAAAGCGCTGGATGGCCTGCTTGACGAGGTCCGAGGACGTCGTGGACGAGTTGAGCAGTACGGTCTTGAACGTCGCCTCCGTCTCGAGCCTCTTGCCCGCAAAGACGCGGATGACGCTGAGCTCGGGCACGCCGACGCCGACGCCCTGTCCGTCGACCGTGCTCGGCGCGAGGACGAGCGAGCCCGGGCGCGGACGCCGGCCCTCGGTCGGCGGGCCGAGCCCCGAAGAGGAGCTGGCGGTGCTGAACGACATCGAGCCGTGCATGACGGCCGATACGGACTGCAGGCCGAACGAGGGCTGTGCTTCGGGCGGGGACGACGGGGAGCGGTTGAGGTATTGCTGGTACAGCGCCTGCTGCTGCTGGTCGCGTTGGCGCAGTTGGATGGCGTGCTGAGAGACGGGCGACATGGAGCCAGACGCGCGCGCGTCCTGCGGCGGTGTTGATGGACCGACGGCGCGCTGCATCGCCTGTTGCTGTTGCGGCTGCTGTGGTTGTTGTGGTTGTCGTGGCGGGGTCGCGGTCGCTGGCGGGATGACATCGCTCTGTATGCTGTACTGCGGGTTGCTCGACCGTCCTGACTCCTCCGACCCACGACCCGGATCGCTGTGCCCCATGTCCGAGATCGAGCCCGACGACCCCTTCTCCTTGCCCTTGTCCTTCTTCCGCCCAAACAACCCGCCAAAGAGCCCAGACTTGCTCTTCCGGTCCTTATCCTTCCCGCCCTCCTCGTCCGTCGACTCCCGCTCCTTGCGCAGCTTCCCGCCGCTGCTGACCGGCGCGCGCTGCGTCGCGGGGGAGCCCTTGCTCTTCTTCCGCGCCTCGCTCTCGATCGCCTCGATCTCCTCGCGCGTCCGCTTCCTGTCATCCTCCTGGCGCTGCATGATGGTGCTGGGCAGCAGCGGGCCGCCGACCGCGCCGGCCTGCGGCTGCTGTCTCTGCTCCATCGCGACCCCGTCGTCGCGCGCGATCACCGGCGTCGCGCTCACCTTGCGCGTCTCGACGGCCTCGGCCGGGTCGAGCGAGCGATGGGACGTGCCAGACGCGGTCGGCGACGCGGACACGGGGCTGTCGACGAGGACCTCGCGCGAGTCGGGTTTGCGCACGAGGAGCGAAGAGCCCTGTTGAGGCTGTTGCGCGGCGGCCGAGCGCTGCTGCTGTTCCTGCTGTTGTTGTTGCTGCCGGCGCTGCTGTTCCTCGATCTGCTGGCGCTGTTGCTGCTGTTGCGTTTGTTGTTGTTGTTGCTGCTGCACTTGAAGTTCCTGCTGTCGCGACTCCTCCGCGCGCGCCTCCTGCTGTCGCGCGCGCGCCTCCTCCGCGGCCCCGTCCTCCCAGCTCATCCCGTCGTCGGGCTCCATGCCCAATTCGCCGTTCGCGCGCGCAGCCTCCTCCGCGAGCGCGCGGTCCTCGCCCTCGTACCCCTCGTCGTCCCACTCCACGTCCTCCTCCTCGTCCTCCTCCTCGCCCCATACGGCGGGCGGGTACCGGTGCACCTGGAGCGAGGGGGTGAACACGACGCCCTTGGCGGACCGGCGCGCGCGCGCGGCGGGCGCGGTCGACGCGGTCGGGGGCGAGGGCGTGTTCGCGTGCGTGCCTGTGCGCGAGGACATGTTGTTCCTGAAGTGGTCGCGCGACTCCTGCAGGCCGTTTTGCTTCTCGATCTGGTTCGGCTGTGCGAGCTGGTACACGCGAGGTCGTCAGAGACGCGTAGAGGAAACACGGCCGGCGCGCGGTCGAATCATTGGCGGCACGGCGACGCGATGATGGAGCACTTACATCAATGTTGCGGTGTTTGTTGAGCCTCGCGAGGCGTTCGAAGGGCGTCTCGATGTTTTCGGCGGGTATATAGCCTATCTCCTGTGTCTTTAGAACGCGGACGAGCCACCAGTAGCTGTTGCTGTCGTCCATGAGGGTGAGGCTGTCGCCTTTGACGACGCTCGCCTGGCCCTCGACGGTCGCGGCGAAGGTGTGGAGCGAGTAGACGAGGTCAAAGTCGATGGACTCGCTGGGGATGGAGAGGGTGGAGGAGCGGTCGTCCTCCTCGGCGTAGTCGCCGTCTCTGTCGTCCGTGTCGGAGTCGTCCTCGAGGACGGAGTGTTCCTCGTCGGAGGGGTAGGCGTCGTTATGGGCCTGCACGGCGAGGCCGTCGTCGTCAGGAATAAGCTGGCCTCGGAGGTCGAAGGTGTCCTGGCGCTGCGGTCGTCGTGCGGCGTCCATGGTGATTATATCGGGAATTGTGGGAAGGGAAAGTGGGGCCAAAGCAGGAAGACCGAGAGCGATACGAAAGCGTGTTCAGACCTACGAGCGTGATGCGGCCAATAAATTGAGCGGTGCGGTCAGCGCTGGCCACGTCTGCGAGAGCGACGCGGGGCTCACCAGCAGAAAGAAAAGAAAAGAAAGGAGGGGAAGGAGAGGAGAGGAGAGGGAGGAGGAGGAGGACAATGTTGCTACGACCGGCGTCCTTGGTCTGCGGCTCGCCCTTCAAGCGGAGATCCAATCCGCCGTTCCTCGGCCTGCTCGTCGTCGTCGTCGTCGTCGTCGTCGACGCTGCCTCCGAACACATCCTTGCAATCTAGAACACACAGTTTCATCGATCGATGCACGAGCTGCAATCTCCACACGCATCTCTCCGACGCGCCCAACGCCTCGACCGGCTCCTGGGACGATTAAATCGGACTCGGCCTGAGGCCTGATGACCTCTGCTTCGCGACCAGCGTACTTTTAGAGACCTATCAAGATATTGCTCGGGGACAACGTTCATTGCCCTTTCGGCATTATGAACGCCTCGAGATCCAGGGCAGAGGGCCACGAGCCGCGCGCCCATTTCCGTCTCCAAGTGAGTGTGCCCTCTCCAGCTACGGCCAATGCAGCGCCTCTGCCCCCAGGCAACGCCCACCCTCAGCTTTTGCCTGCTCCCCCGCGTCGCCGACACGCGGTCCAAGCGATCGACGATGTACCTACAACACCCGCACCTCGTTTTATGTAACTTGACTACTCCCCACCCACCCCACTGAACGTCGGCCAGCGCCCGTTCCCCCCG
>CVKZ01000003.1:2589588-2611406 GCA_001457955.1 Heterobasidion annosum
GTGCCATGCGTCGACGAGGCCGCCCGGTCCTTGTTTGCGACGGCGCGAGTCTGGCAGCGGGTGCTGTTGGCGCAGTTGCTGTTCATGGTGCTGTTCACGGCACGAGAGCTGGTGCTGGTGCTGGCGCGAATGCGGGGTCGGGTTGGGGTGCGGGTGCTGTGCATGAGTCGGAGCCTGAGTATGAGTATGAGCATGAGCATGAGTCTGAGCCTGGGGCGGCGCGGAGCAAGTCTTGGCTAGGAGCCCGCGGAGCGAGCCGATGAAGACCATGAGCCGCAGCGATGCGTCCTCGTCCTCGGTTTCGGTCGCGGCTTGTTGGGCTGTGGAGGCGTCGTGATGGGCTTCGGGGGCGTCGTGGGCGGTACATGGGTCGGCGGCGCGGGGGCGAGAGTGATATGTCTTGGTGCGGGTTAGGACTGGCGGTCTGGGTCGAAATGCCAGAGCTAGCGGGCTCAGTAGATGGCTGTGAGGTGGACCGAGTATGACGTTGTGTTCGTGATCAGCAGAGCTCGGCTCAAGTTGTGTACTGGGTCCTGACAGGTGGTGTCACCGCGCGTGTCAACACACGTAGTACGGCGCACAGGCGGATGTAGACTCGTTACATCCACGCACTGACGGCACACCGAACAGGAGAATCTTAGCGGCAGCGGCACACAAGCATCGGCATGATGTATCTCGACCATCGATTTTATAAGCCCCCGAGCACTACCACCCAGGACGGTGTCTACGACTACGCCGGACTCTAAGCGACGAACGCCCTGCCCTTCTCGATGTTCTTCTTGAGGTCGGGAAGGCACGCCGCGAGCAGCTTCTCCTCCTCAGCCGAGAGCGGGCCGATGGGGTGGATCTTCTCCACGCCGTTGACCTGCAAACACAAACAAGCACGCAATCAAGCAAGCACGGGATCAGCACGGAATCACACGGCGCGCGGAGGACGAGAGACGGGAACGCACGCCGAGCTCGACGTTGGACGAGAAAAAGTCGATACCCTGGTCGGCGAAGAGCGGGCTCTGCACGAACGTCGGCGTGACGACGCCCTTCTCGCCGCTCAGGCCGCGCAGCAGCGCGTGCGCGAACTTGGCGCCCGCGTACGCCATCGAGAGCGTCGCGCTGCCCGCGCCGTCCTTCGCCTGCACGACCTCGTCGCCGCCGAACTGGATGCGGTGCACGATCTTCGCGTACGCGTCGCCGGTGACGGCCTTGCCGTACGCGCTCTGCGAGAGCAGCGGGACGATGGTCGCGCCCGAGTGCCCGCCGACGACGGTGATGACGGAGTCCTTGGGGTCGGTGGACGCGACCTCGCCGACAAAGCGCGCGGCGCGGACGACGTCGAGCGTGGTCACGCCGAAGAGGCGGCGGGGGTCGTAGACGCCGGCTTTCTGAAGGGTCGAGGCGACGATGGGGACGGTGGAGTTGACGGGGTTGGAGATGACAAGGATGTGCGCCTCGGGGGAGACGCGGGCGATCGCGGAGGCGAGGTCGCGGACGATGGACGCGTTGGTCTGCACGCGAAATTTAGCATGAAGGAAGTTGTCTTTGTCGGTAGCGAGTACGTACGTTGAAGAGGTCATCACGGGTCATCTTGCGGTGGAGTTAGAGTGGACACGGGGAGGAGAGCGGGACGGGAGACTTACTCCGGGCTGGAACGGGAAAAAGATGAGACGGGGCGCACAGAAAAAGGCAAAAGGAGACAACGAACCTTCCTTGGGACACCGGCGGGGATAACGACGACCTTGACGCCCTCGAGGGCCTGGTCGAGCTGGTCCGCAGCGTAGCCCTTGACCTGTGCGCGCCAAAGCCCTCAGCCGCAGCGCCTTCGCCCTCCACGTCACAGCGACGCCCAAACGCGAAACGCGACGTACCTCGCCTGCAGAGTCAATGTGGCTGACGTCGGCGGCGACGCCGGGGGCACCGCGGATGTCGTAGAGGCTGAGGGACGTGACGAGGGGGTCGATCTTGAGCAGGAGCGAGAGCGGCTGGCCGATGCCTCCGCCTGCGCCGAGGACTGCGACCTTCGTCTGGCGCGCGGCCGAGGAGGAGAAGGTGCGGGCCTGGAAAGTGAGCGTGCGGGCTGCGGAGCGGGCGAACATGATGGACGTGGGCGACGGCGACGGTGACGACGGTGGTGGTTGAGGTTGTGGTTGGAGGAAGAGAAAGAGTCGTGGGAGAGCGGACAGGCGCGTTCGTCTCCGTGTCGGGAGTCTTCGGCGCTCAGCGGGCCGTCCCTCTCCCCCTCCCCGACTCACTCCGCGCACGCTCCATCACACCACAATTATCCAGCCTCGACGGTAATGTGACCATGGTCCTTGTTACTTTCGCGTCATGGGTTCTAGGGCTATGTAGGATGAGAAATACTATATTTTTTTTAATGAATCTCGGCGCCCTACATTGAACTATGAATTCGGAAAGTAACCAGAGTTATGGACGATCTTTGCTAAGTTAGGTCGACAGAGAAGATCAAGAATAGGATGTTCACAACGCGGCTGGTAGCCCACTACCCACTGCCCGCTGCCCTACCCTATCACGAAGCCCAGACACGCACGACTCAATCGGACCGCCCACACAGCTCAACCACGACTCGCACACTCTCGCGTATACCGCGCAGCTCCCGCTCACCGAGCGGAACGCGCTCCAGTGCGACCTCCCGCAGCGACCCCGCACAGCGCGCGAGCAGCGCCGCAAACTCCGCCGCGGGCCACACGACCCCGCGCGCGCCGCTCACAGGCCCGCACACGCGCAGCGCCTCGAGCGCGGGGGCCCGCACCGCGCTGAACACCGCGCCGTCGACCGTCGCGGCGGAGCTGGCGCCGAGAACGGCGTCCACGTCGAGGCGCAGCGTCTGTAGGTGCGGCAGGTGCACCGTCGGCGCGGGCGTGCGGAGTGCGTCTGAGTCGGCGTGCAGGTAGACTGTGCAGGAGACCAGGCGCGGGCAGGCGCGGAGGACGGCGAGGACGTCGGCGTTGTGCGTTTTCGTCCACCGCGAATGCAGAGGGACGGCCGGCGCGTGCCGACAGAGGGTCAGTTCCGTCAGCTGGGCCCAGGGTACGTCGAAGGACGACGCGCGGAAGGCTACGTCGGTGCGGAGCGTGAAAGAGCGCAGGCGGGGCATGGAGCGGAACGTCTGCAGCTTGGACAGCGGGGGAGACGTGAACGACGACGCGGGGCTCGAACACGCGGTGATAGAGAGGCGTTCGAGGCGTTCGGCATCTCCATCGAGAAACCGCAGCTGCTCGCGCGCACCCTCGAGATCCTCCGCCCGCAGCGAAAGCAAGAAAGACGACAGGCGCGCGGCAAGCCCTTCGACATGCCCTAGAGAGTACGTCGGTGCGATGATTTCGAGCCCGCACTCGCTCGGTGGGTCGACTTTGTCGAAGGACAAGGCCAGGCGGAAGGGGTGGGGGGCACAGCGCGAGAGCCACGATCCGATGGTATCGGCTGCGGTGCGCATGCTCTCACGGGATGTCATGCAGGGCCGCAGGCTCGACCACAGTTCTGGAGTCGCGAGCGCGACGGCGCGCCAGAAGCGACAGACGCCCGAGATATTGAGTGGTGCCTCGCGCCGATGATGCGTCACGAACGGTGCATCAGGGAGGCAGAACAGGAACACAATCCTGGCCAGCTCAACGGGGAGGTGCAAAAATATGGTCTCGACGCGAGCGTGCTCTCGGGGACGTGAACATTCGCGAACGAGGGTCGGTGCAGAGGAACGGGATGCGGTTGTGCATGATATTCCCTGGCCGTACGTCGAATATTTCACGTCTTCGTGAGCTGGCGAAGCTTTCTGTAGCATGACGTTCAGAATCTGTTCAGTTCTGCCTGGAGCAAAGAGGTATGGTCACATCAGCACGAGGGCAAAGTTCGGTTGCATACGTACCGAGTGAGCGTAGAACAAGGAAATCACGAAGTTCCCTCACCTAAGGGTAGACCTTAAGTATAGAACGAACTGCCCACGATGCATGATCTCATATAGGATAGCATCATGCAACGCAGCGTCTATACGGTGATCCTCGGGGCTAATCACCTCTGAAACTGCGCGCTATATGTGTCAAGTGATATTCAGTATCTACGGCGGGCCTGATGGTGTAGATATCGTGGATGAGCAGGTCAGGTATAGATGATCGCGTACGTACGAGTTGTCGTACTGCGATTCATGAGATATGTTTCGGAGGTTCATCTGAACGCCGATCAGAGACGTCCTCAAAAGCTCAAGCTCAGGGAAAAGCAGTATCTCCTCTTGGTTGAAAACAAACCTGTGCGGTCTTGGAGCAGTCGGGCGAACTGGTTTCGATTGTCGAAGGAGAGGTCAAGCACTGGTCAAGCCAACTTACCGTGTCATCTACACACCGGCTTCTTCCGGCGCCGCTTCCGCTCGTTCGTCTTTCGCTGACCTTCTACTTGAACGAGGGTTCACCATCTCTGCTCAATGAAATCGCCTCCGACGATCGCAGAAACTTCAAATATCAATCAATGGCCACTGACTTTTGGTCCAGCTCCCACTTGTGCGAACGGTTCATTCTCGCTGTCGTCGTTAAACGCCATTGACAGGCGTACCGTGTTTGTCTTTGCAGCAAGCGGTGGATCGTCGACCGAGCAACGCTGAAGCAGGCCCGCCTGGACGATCTGCAGTATGTCAGTGACCCAGAGCACATCGATTTTCTAAACATCTATTTCGCAAACGGTTCGTCTCGCCGCCCATCATCCTTCGTCGCATCGACTTCTCATGTATCGACACGCAGTGATATCGAAACTGGGAAAGCGGCTGCAGCTTCGCCAACGCGTGATCGCGACCGCCACTGTGTTCTTCCGCCGGTTCTACATCAAGAACTCCTACTGCGAGACCGATCCCTTCATCGTCATCTCCGCGTGCTGCTATGTCGCCGCGAAAGCGGAGGAATCCCCCGTGCACATCAAGAACGTGGTTTCAGAGTCACGGTCGCTCTTCAGTCGTGAGTCGATGCCCTCTAATGTCGGATGTTGCGCTCATTGAACGACATCCGCCAGAGGGCTACGGCATCAAGAACTTCCCCTCGGATAATTCCAAACTGGCAGAAATGGAGTTTTACCTCGTCGACGACCTCGAATGCGATCTGACGGTGTTCCATCCGTACCGCACGCTCATGACCCTCTGCGGAAAGGAGTCTGTAGTCGGCCTTGCCGAAGCGGGTGAGCTGGGGACCGGTATCGACGAAGGACCCCGCTATTGGGGCACAGGCGAGGGGAAACTCGAGCTCCCAGAAGGCGCCTTGCAGACAGCGTGGTACGTTCTCCATGATCCCTATCTCCGCATGCGCATGGCATATGCTGACGAGACGCGCCGCGAACGCAGGCTGATCATCAACGACACCTACCGCTCCGAGCTCTGCCTCCTGTACCCCCCGCACCTGATCGCCGTCGCCGCGCTCTACCTCACCCTCGTCCTCAACGCCAACACGCGCGCGATCATCCACGCCCAGTCGCAGTCGCACGCCCAGACGCAGGCCGCGCCGCACGCGACCCGCCGCTCGTCGCGCAGCTCGGGCGCGGGGCAGAAGAAGGGCGCGCACCACCAGGACATCGTGGGCTTCATGGCGGGGCTGAATGTGTCGATGTCGCTCGTCGCGACGATCGCGCAGGAGGTCATGGGGCTGTATTCGCTCTGGGAGCGATACAAGGAGGACGGGACGGACCTCAAGGGCTTCGGGTCGGCGAGCCGCAGCCAGAGCGGCATCGGCGAGCAGAGCGTGGGGGGAACGCCGTTCTCGACGAACAACGCGGACGCGGACGAGGCGCAGCGGCAGGTCATGACGCAGGGGATGATGACCCAGATCGTTATCGAGATGAGGGAGGCGCGGCTGGCGGACTTGGCGCATCCGGCGAATGGGATGCCCGTGGCGGTGAATAAGATGCTGGAGAGGACGCAGGCGGCGGGATGAAAATAGGTACTAATTGTTTTCGTTCTTCGCTGATGTGGGATTTAATTCAGGATTTTTTGGTGACAGCGTCTGGTCATCTGGCGTGCTCGACTGAATTGAGCATCGCATGCGGTGGTCCTTGGCTAGAAGTAGTGCCGCGACGATGTTTGAGTCTTTAGGAGCCAATACATGAAACTGCCTAGAGCAACGAAATCGCCTTGGTATGATTCCAAGCCGCGCTCTCGGAATACACAAAGCATGTTCGTTTAAGATCCGACCAGCGGGCGAGACACATCAAAGCGACGTTTTTGATCCCGCTACTACTTGGGTGATTTTTCTTGATTGGACTCTCAGCTCTTCTCCTTGCTAGATATTATGTTACGATCACCAACCTCAAAGGCCTCTGCCTCTCTTGACTTGTTCATCATCATCTTCTCGGATGTCGCGCCTGCTCCCCCCTTAAGCTTGCCTGACTCCTTGCACGCCTTGCCTGTGGTCTCGCCTGGATCGGTCGTTTTCACAATCCAGTCATAGGTCGCGTTCAAGTGCGTCACGGGCGGCCTAAACTCGAATCAGGACTCACTTGCGATTCAGCGAGGGCATCTCTCACACAGCACTACCACAACCATCATCACACCAGCCGTTACTACCCAGACACCTACCTTCGTTTCTATACCAAACATCATGACCACCACGACCACCACGACCTGTACCGCACCCACCGTTATGCAAACCAGGCGACCCATCCGCTCCCTCAGAATGACTCGCTCCGCCATTCTCGCCAATCGCACGCTGTTCAACACTCGTCTCGAGATGTGGAACACAGAGCTGAAATATATCAATGCCCGGATCGAGGAGTGGAAGGGCAGCGGCCAGGCTCCGAACAAGCAGCACCCCGAGCTGCGCGCTTACCTGCTGAGGGCGCTCAGGGATAACATCGTGTTCGAGGCAAAGGTGAGACTATTATCCATGCGCGATTTCAAGGATGTATTTCACAGGCTCTCTAGATGTTCTCGGACCTTAGGAACGCCTTTGAGGCGATTCGCTACAGAGCCTCTGATCGTCGCAAGATCAACGTCGTGCTGGACAGCATGTCGTCCGGCGAGGCCGTCCGGAAGCACCACCTGGTAGAGTGGAAACAGTACGAAGAAGCGACGAATGCTCTCGAGGACAACGCGTTGACCGTGAAGGAGACAGCAGAGCGCATGGAGAAAGAGATCGTCAAGCTCGCGCTGATGGGGAAGAACCTGGAGAGGCTGAGAGGAGACCTGGCCGGGCTGCGATCTGACGGCGGGCCTGGTGATAACGCCGTCGATGGGGTCGGTTTCTGAAGGACATACAGCGGAGACAGCGCCGCGCATACTATCGTTCTGTGAAGATCGTCTTGTATCTCTCACCTGTATATTATGCGCTTGGACGCATCAAGGCCCTCGACTATAGATTTGTGAGTTGACATTACGCTAGCTATTGCTTCTCACTCGAATGCCTTCAGACGCTGTGTATGAGATGTATATCCCGCCCGCCGACGACCAGTCTGAATCCCTCTTGATCGCATTGTCTTCTGGACCGCCTCTAGTCAGACGATGAATCGCAGATGGCACTTCGAGACCGCTGAATTCGCATGCCACTGACCTCTCTTATCCCTTCAATCTCTCACCCGTATGCAATCAGACCACATGCAGGCATGTGATGGCGGTCGGCGTCGAACGGACGTTTCCACGTTGAAATCAAGGCTCGATGAATGGGACAAGGAGCTCAACTACTTGAAGTTCAGGATCGCGGAGTGGAAGGAATTCGGCGGCGTGGACTGCAGAGAGTACTATGTTTTCCGCCAGTTCCTGCTGCTGAAACTGACGGATCACATGTATACCGAGGTGCAGGTCAGTGGGCTTCCTGAGAAATTGAGACGTCGGGTTGACTTTTGATATTTCAGATCCTCTCCTCAATTTTGTTCGCGTGTCTGAACGCCTCGCGGAGCCCAGAGGTGCTTCCCCAATACCTATCCTTGTTCTATGCGTTCATGGAAAGAGTAGCCGCCGGCGAGATCAAACAAAGAATGCGGATCGAGGCTTGGGCGCGGTATTCGTGGAAGAAAGACAGGGCATATGACGATAAGAGGGGAATGGACGTGATGTTCCGGACGATGAGGGAAGAGATCGCGGTGTTGGAGGGGAAAAGCAGAGAGCTCCGACAGATCGTCCAGGACTTCTTGGCGCTGGTCAAGGACGCGACGGGGATGGGCTCGAGTCTTCTGTCCGCGCAATCGGGCCATGCACAATCCCGCACCAGGCTCGAGGTTCCTCTGAAAGCCTCGACGCCGTTGCGACATTCCATCACGGCTTCTCAGATTTCTGACACCCGTGCCCGTATTCCTCCCACCTCTTCCATACTCCCAGCAAACGATGCCAATCTTCATGTATCATCCCCAGTTGTGGCTCCGTCCACACCATGATCCTGAATTTAAATATACCTATACTTTTGAGAAATGTATCCAACGCAAGGCAGTGCTCTCCCAACGTGACATAAATTTCTGTCAATCGGGCACTCGAGAATGTCAAGCCAACGGAACCTACACCCATTCAGACAGTCCGTTAAATACACTACGCATAGGATATAGATTTATGTACGACTAGATGTTTTGCGCGAAACGAACGAACCCCACCACGGCAACAAGTGTTCCACACCGAGCCGCGCCTACACCATCTACACACTCACGCGTCCGGGAACAGCTCGTTCCTCACCTCCTCCGCTTCTGCCTCCTCCGCTCCCATGGGCCCTTCTGGTTTATGGCGGACCGGTTCCGGGATCGCCTGCGACTCGGAAGCAACTGGTGACGATGATGACGACGACGCCGCAACCTTGACCTCCGCGTCAGACGTGGCCGGCGATAAACTGGATTCTGCCGAGTGCTGAACTGCTGGGGCGTTATCCCCGACTTTCTCCTCTGCCGCGGCCACGGAGGCAGAAGCAGAAGCCGGCGTGATCGACGATTCAGCGACCCCGACGGAGCTGACCTCCTTCTCCCTGACGTCGTTCTCCTGCACGGGGACTTGGGCATCGCTCTTGATGTCCTTCTTATCGCCCTTGGCGAAGATGTCACGTCCGGGCTCAGCCTTGGCTGCGTCGACGAAGGTCTCTTCGGCCTTGGGTAGCACGTCATTATTGTCCTGCCCAAAGTTGTCCTCGACGACAATCGCTCCGCGGCCGCCGGGTTCTCCGCCGATCGTTGCAACGCCCATCTTCGACTGCTGAGGCGTAGGCGCGATGACGCCGTTATAATGGGATAACTGACGAACAGCAACCCATCAGAGAAGTATACTCCAGACATTGAAACGGTTACATACATCATCGTAGAAGTCGTTGCTGGATGCACGATGTATCAGCAAACATATGCGACCATGAATAGCTGTTCACGTACCAGCTGAAATCCCAAGTCTTCAACCACCGCGCATTGTTGCACTTCGCCTTGGTCCATGGAGTTCCATAGGCCAAAGGACTGAATATAGAGAAGTTCCAGATCGCAAGGAGGACCAAGGCGGCAGCGATTTGCAGGCGAACGCGGGGACGCAACAAGGACGTCAAGAAATCGAACACAGCGCAGAAGAGGAGGATGGCAAAGTAGAGGGCGGGGAAATAGTGGTGGAGGAAGAGCTGACGACCCATCAAGAAGAAGGGCAGATAGTGTAGGCCCCAACCGACGAAAAGGAATCCGCAGAGCGTGTCGTATTTGACCACTTTGGCTGAAGGAAATAAGAGTCAATACGGTAGGCTAGATGCAGGGAAAGCAAACTTACTGTTCTCAAAGTCTCTGTAACCTCGTTTGGCCCGGAGGATGAGCAGACCACGCACGGCCACGTAGGCAAGCACAGCAGCTGTACTCAGCCACCATATCATGGGGTTACCGATGAGATAAATTTGGCGATGGTCTTTTACCCAGAAGTTCTGAGGAAGCACATCGTCTAAGAATTATTTGATGGGCGATATGCGAAGCATCACTCACAATACCACGACGCAGACGGGGCCAAGAGTCTGGGCGCGAGTCGAAAGTGTGACGGTCTGTCAAGCCGGCGTTGGTCTGCCACATCACCTTCTGCAGCTCTAAGAACTTGGACAAGAAGCTTGGCAACCGGTAGTTGACCTTCGGCGCGTTTTCAGGCACTGTTTGCGTAGCAAAGTCGCTTTGGCGTCAAGCTACCATTATTAAAATGCTAGGACATACGGTGGGGATGTATGTTGGTTTCGACGATCCACAAAGAGTTGGCTTTGACGGCGTTCTTGTTGCAAGTGACCTCCTGTTGCTCGAAACCCCACGTGGGAAGCTTGACCTTGTGCGAGAAGAGATAGCACCCAGTCAATGCATGGCGAAGCCGGAACACCGTGCGCAGAGTCCGGAGACGCTTGGACGACTGCGAGTCACGCCTGTCGCCTCTCTCGATCTCCACGATCCAGTCGTCGTTCGCGTCCCCCGCAAAATCAGGCATACCGTACGTCGACACCTCGTTCTGGAAATCGACCTCGGAGACTGGGGGACGGAAGTCGTGCGAGTGGAGACTCTTCTCGGTCGAAAGATGGCGAAGCTTGACGCGGGCGCCGTTTTCGATGTAGTGCAGGCGGTCAAGCGATTCCCAGTCCTTCCATGGAATGCCTTCCTGGGTCGCATTGGCGATGCGCCAGTCGTTGTTTTGGTCTCGATGGGGGTAAAGGGTAACTTGTTGTTCTAAGATTGAGGATTGTGGAAGGAGAGATCAGCCTTTGCGCGAATGTGATCAGAAATATGCGAGCATACGTTGACTTCCGCCGGGGTAGTTGTGTGCATGCGAGTGGAGATAACCGCCTTGTGTGTTCACATGGCGCAACGTGATCTGAGAGCCAATAGCGACATCTGAAAAGGGCAGTCAACATCCTCTGCTCCAGATACAAAAAATATCTCCAACCTGCGTAAGTGTCTTCCATGCTATGTCCGCCCAATGTGTGCTGGAACTCGGCACTCATGAACCCATCGCCCTCGCCCGAATTTTCCAAAACCAAGAAATGTATTTCGAACATGGCCATGTAGAACAGGACTGGAATGAGGATGAGGCACACAGCCCGGGTCCAAAAGTGCTTGATAAAGAGCTTTGGGGGCACGCGTACGTCTCCGAGAAGCGTCCATAGTTGCTTCAGGGTGCCGAGACCGACAGTCGCAATCGTGAACAACCCTACCCACTTGCTGCTAACAACAGCGCCGAGCGAAAGTCCTGTGAGTGTGAGCCAAACCCACCAACGCTCTGTGAACGGCTCGTGTTTATCCTCGTTGCAGAAGCCCGTCCACGTGAATACGGTCAGAGCAGTGAAGAAAATCAGAGGGGAATCCAGAAGGATGTGTCGTGACTGTGTGATCATGCCGTTCTCGAATGTGATGAGCAACGACGCCAAAAGCGCGGTTGTTGCGCGACAGTCGAGGCCACGCAGGGTGATATATGAGAGGGGGATGGTAGCAATGCCCAGAATGGCGGGGACCATACGCATTGCTACGTACGGAGTGCGTTCATAGACTCTGAAAACACTCATATCAGGTGACGAGTTCAACGTGGTAAAGCGGAAGGATTGCTTGTAGGTTGGCGGTCAGAGGGGAATCACGGACTCACTTGCCGATATCTTTGAAGTCAAAGTCTCCATCGAATCCGAATACAAACGCTGCCAGGGTTATGAGCAGTTTGGCTAATGGCGGGTGCACGTCCACGAAATACCGCGTCTTCAAGTATCTCGCCGCGAACTTTCCAAAATGCACCTCGTCGAACCTGAGCCCAACACGCTGTCAGTTCGCGCCAAATAATGAAACCGCTGCATCGAAACACGTACACCACGCTGTCCGGCCTAGATATCCGGAATAGACGCACAGCAGACGCGATCACTAGAACAACAGCAAGCAGCTTCCACTCTCCCGAGGTGATGTCAAAGCCTCCCGGCGGTAAGGCTGGTTTTCGAGAGGGCCCATACCCGCGAGATGCTGCTGCGCGACGCTCATCTGCGTCAAGATGGTTTTTATTAGGTGCGGGGAAACGCTGTGCGGGTACTGAGTGGGGAAGGCCAGGCGGTGGTGAAGCGGGGCGCCGCGCGCGCACGCTTGGTGCCATGAATTTAAGGAGCGACGAGAAACAGGCCTATTGTCTCTGAAATGTTTGGCAAGAGAGAAGAGTAAGGCAAGGGGAGGAAATTGAAGTGATGGTTGAGAGTGAGTTCGTGGCCGACAGCGCACAGCGCACAGCTGCGATGGATCTCCCGTTTCGGTGCTGCGCGCTCACGTCATCCGCTTTGCCAAACCGAGCAGTAAATCAGGCAGTGTGTTTGTTTTCTCCCGCCTCTTCCTGCTCCACATGCAAGTATCAGCTCTCCTTGCCCTCGCTGACCATCTGAGTTCGCGTGTTCTTATGCGTTGAGTGCAATTAAAGAAGGTACACAACACATCAAGTAAGTGCCCAACACGCGTGGGGTCTTTCCGGCGGGAGATTTCACAAAGGGGCTGCGATAACATGTGGCCATGCTCCTATGCTATCCGTTTTCTTGATCTCTTTCAACTCCCATCCTGCGCTTCTCAAAAGCTCGTTGAACTGGTCAGCGGTGCGCTCCTGACCATTCTGAAAAGCTAACATCTAGACACACGGCGGCGTGCCAAGATTTAGTAATACGGCTGTGGGCCAGTAAAAATTCGAAATCTTACCGCGATATCATGAGTGTACCATAGGGAGGCGGCCCCACCCATGTTGGCCAGTAATGGCGCAGGCGGTTCAATAATCTCGGACACCTTGAACGGTTCTGTCTTCTGAGGGTCAGGTGGGCACGCGTATGGAAGGACACTGTCGATAATGAGGAGTTGAGTCCTTGCCCCTGCCGCAGCGCGGAGATGCTTGAGAATCTTCATCGCATAGGTATCTGACCAGTCGTGAAGGATTCTACGTAGGACGAATAAATTCGGCGCGCGAAAGGCTTCAGGCTGGGGCGTAAACATATCATGGGCTGTCGACGATTTATTGGAAGTAAGCCGCAGTCATCTGAGGCGAATACAAAACAGGGAGGCTCACGAACAAGTCGTACACGACCGCTATCGAGTGATTCCGCGAGATTGGCCTTCCAGAACTGCGAAGATTGTGTGGGAAAACCCTTCATGATCAAGCAGGCAGCGTGTCATACCTTCTCTGCGTCTCGGACAACCCCAGGAAGATCCTCGACGACGATTCTCAACTCGGGATAGGCTTTTGCAATCAACATCGATACAGATCCGATGCCTCCAGCAACGTCAATAACCAATGCGCCATCTGGAAGTGAAGAGAAGTCAAAACCTTGGTGAGATAGTCATCTCAGTATCACCCATAGATATTCACGAGATACCTAGTGAAACTCACCGCTCGAAGCAGCGTCAAGAGGCTGCACTTTGGACATGGCTTCCATAAACACCCCAAAACGCCTCCTGCGATAGCTATTCTCCGGTAGTTCCAACCACTCAAAGGCAAGAAGATCTGTTTTATAGGCTACAGAACGGGCACATTGGTTGGGCTCGTCTGAATAGCCAAATATAGGGTCGTGCAAAGTCTCAGACAGTGCTGCAACGGTTTTGAATGTTTCATCTGATCTATAAAAAAGGCATAGTCATCGGTCGGCAGTGACTGCATGATCATCCTACGAACATACATATGTCCAACGGCCGCTGAAAATCCGGAGGTGCCGTCGTGTTTGAGGAGTGGGCTAGAGATTCGCATTGAACAGCGCTCAAATCAGACATTTCTGCGGAGAAATAGCCAATACACACAATTCGAGGATTTCCTCCGCTGGTTTCCCGGTGTCCAGCAGAGAAGAAACACGATTATTGGTGAAAACGTCGGAAGAAACTTCCCTAAATATATGGTGCGTAGCGAGCAGCCGAAGAACTCGACCTGCAATCACGATTCAACGAAGAGCGACACGCTACTAGAGAACACGTTACCAATTCGAGCCGCATTCATGCCGTTCCTTTTGGCGATATCACTGACATGCGCTCCCTATAATCCACACCCCTGTAAGGCCTCGGATTTAGGATAGAAAGTGAGGGCTTGCCTGCGGGCCGGCCTCGCGCAATATTTCGGCAACATGGCCATCGTTTGCTGCTCCGAGACAAGCAGGGATGGTATGCTGCCGGTCAGTGGACTCAAGGTGTGTTTTTATCCATCCTAAGGAAAGAAAGCAATACCTGAAGGACCATGGAGAGCAGATAGTTTGACGGGGCCCTGGCGACAGCGATGAGCTGCGTCGCGGCAGCTACTATGATACCAATACTGCTGGGAACTTCTTCCTCCTGGCGCGCGCGCTCCGATTCTTCCGAGAAAGGTTCATCCAGAGAAGGAAAAGATACTCCTCGTGCATCGCAAGCAGCGTCAATGTCGCGGACCGACGCTGCTATGAGATCTGATAACTGTTTGAGAATGGATGCCATCTTTAAGATTTAGAAGCGGTTCCTTGACCTGGATGCTACTCGAGGCTCCTCTTATATATATCATACTGACAACCCCAAGCTTCCCGACATCCTATGTCCAATGGAATCATACATGTAATTAGTGGAGGCGCCTTTCAAGATAGAGCAATGTCAAACCTGAATCAAGCAATGTCGCTGACAAGGGGGAGTCGCTCACCAAGGCATTTGAGCACACTAGGTCAGGTGAGTGAGCAGAAGACAGATGAGGGTGACATATCTACTGTTCCGTCCATTCAGCCCTTCAAAGATCAATGCTGACCTCAAGGCAATGTCATAACTGGCGGATGCAGGCTCGAGATGTAGTCAGCTATCTTGGATATTATTTCTCGTAAATGCAGTCGTTGTAGCGTCTTTGAACGCCGGTGCTCCTATTTCGCCACCTCCCGTGAGGCTGAAATTTTTACGACACTGTTTGGAAGGATACTTCGCGACCCGAATCTGTTGCATACTGCCGAAGGTTGTTAGGAACATGGGACTCACCAGTTGTCGGTGATGGATGTAGGACGAGCTGATCTCAGAGTGAGGCATGAATGCATGAGGCCTTAGGCTTCATCACAACGTTCAACGACAATCCTGCCCAGAAACCGTCGAATCGCAAAGCACAGTGCAACGCAGATCCAGTTCAAAAACTGTTATGAAAGAGCTTGGACGCAGAACTCAAACTCTTTGTACAAGTGTATGCTTGCCGCCGGTGACCGTGACGGTACCAGAGCCGACCGAACGCCCATCCACCTTGATCGCGCCGTGACCAGGCAGGCCAACAACGCCCGACGTGCCATCCGGCGCGGTGACAACCACCGTGAGCGTCCCCTTCGCCACGGACCACTTCACGCCGAACCAGCCCAGGCCCGTTTCGAATCCGCCTTCGGCAGCGCTGAGTCCGCTGAGCACAGGCTTGAGAGACCAGGTGGCGCCGAGCGGTGTGGTGATCTGTAGCCCGAGAACGTGGAATGAAAGGGCGGGCGTCGGGCCCGTGCTCCAGCCGTGAGCATGGCTGGTGTACGAGAAATCGTGGTCATAGCCGACAGCGCTGCGATATCTACAATTCAAGACATATCAAAGTGCGCTCAAAGAGAATTGGAAGAAGTCGCACCCAAGGGAGCCATTCGCGGTGAATCCTTCCAGGAGAGTGGACTGCACGCTGAGGTTGGTATAGAGCATGTAGCCCCATTCTTTTCTAATCAAGTCGAGCGCACGCTCTCCTTGACCAGCAATGAAGTGTGCCCGAAGCTTCATGAAGGCCAGTCAGTATGTAAAGTGCACTCAAGAGACCATGAGAATAAGTCCTTACCTCGAACCCTCCCACGAACGGAATGATCGTATCAGCCAACTCTGGAGTGACAGGCCCGATATCCGTCCAAAACTTCGTCAAGCCTTGGCTGATAGCCTGAATCTGGCTCTCGGACGTTGTCAAATTAAACTCCACCGCCAAAGAGTTGCCGTCTTCCGGGTGCAGCGTCGTCGTATCGTTGTCTCTGTACATTCCCGCTTTGGCGTCCCACAGAAGGGTGTTGTATGCGGCCTTGACGGTCGTCGCATTGGCCAGGTAGCGAGTCGCCAGCTCGTTATCGCCCAACGATTTGGCAAGGTCAGCGCCGGTGAGCAGTGTCTGATGACTTTCCCATGAGCACGTACTAACGAGATTTACCAGCCGACACTATCACATACCTGGTATAACAAAGCATTGGCTGCCGAGTTATGCCCACTTCCCCCGTCCCGTCCCCAATCGTTCATAAACGCTATCGGAACGTCCATCAATCCCGTGCTGTCGACCTGGTTTTCCAAAAATGCGACAGCCTTGGTGTAATTCGTCCACACACGCTGCACGAATTCCGTGTCGTTCGAATACAACCAATAGGTGTGGGTCCCGATGAGCGTCCAAGAGATGTAGGTGTCGCTGCCTTGGGCATTGATCGGCGGACCAGAATAATTCAAAGCGCCCGTTACGGGGTCGGATGTCGAGAACATGACAAGAAGGGAGTTCTTTATCGGAAGCAGGTCCGTACTCCAGAGAAGGTGCGTGTTCGCCGAGATGCCCATGTCACCTAGAGGAAGGAATGAAAACTGAAATTGAGACTGAAAACGTTCTCAACTACCTGGCCACACATTTCTGTAGAATTGCGAGTTTATTAAGCTATCATCTTCACCTAGAACCTGTGGGTGACCATAAATCTTACCTGTCACGTTTCGCTCCATCCACCAGGATGGTCCCTTCGACCGGTCCTCCAGAAGCATTGTTTGCCCAACCTGTGAGATTTCCGATTTATCTATCAAACTCCGCCAAATCACAATATCACTGACCTTGTACCCCAGTGGGCCAGAACATTCTGGCCTGGTTCGAGTCGATGATGTTGGTTTGCGCAGTATATGCGCCGGCATACCAGATCTTCGTCAAGAAATTTCGATCATGGAAGACTGGATCGTCCGCATAGAAATATCCGGTATATGCGCGAAGGTCTGGCGCATCAGGTGCAAAGGTGATCGCGAGAGTTATGTTGGAGATCGTGAGTGGATCGTCCGACGTGGATGCAATGGTCAGGAAGCGGAAACCACCACGAAGCCTGTCAGCTGGCTGGGTAAATGGACCAAGAGTAAGAGGAGCGAGGATGTGTTCGGCCCCGTCAGCATCGCGGTTGATAGTCGCGTAGCCTGAGTCGTCTGACGCGGTGGGGCTAATAAAGATAGAGGATTCGGTGAAGGCAAACGAGAAGGCGGAGGAATTTGTCGCATTGTCTATGTTCAGAGAGAGGATGCCTCCAACCTGTTCATCCGCGTAAATGATGAAGTGGAATGTGAGACCCGGGGAAAGTACGCTACCTCCTTGCCAAAATCAAGCGTGAGGTAGGCCTCTTTTGATTTGAAAGTAGCGCTCCCGCCCTTGACCAAGCCTTGTGCCCCTTCAATGGGCCCATGCGTAGAGTGAATTGAGAGGGGGGCAACGGTCCGCGAATGAGGTGAATAGTTGAAAGCATCCCATGGGCCTGAAGACACGGCAGACCGACCCCGCGCAACAAAACCAGCAAGGAATAAGAGGGACAAAGGGCGTAGCATTGCGCGCAGACGCTATCACGGTGGGGGTAATATCCGCTGCTTTATACCAGTGGATATCATGAAATGAACTTTGAGAGCCGTTTCAGGCAGCACGAACAAGACCGATTTGCGAAGGCACCAAGCATCACAGGGATGGCAGATGTCGGGCCGCTGCATCATGAGGGTCTAGCCAAGTCGTCGTAGCGGAGGACATACAGAGAGAATTACCTGCAGGTCCCGCGACATAAGTCACGCTGGAACAGATGACCTCGCGAAAGCACAAGGGATAAATATGTAGCCTTCGGGATGACGCGATGACCGTATCAGGTGGTTGAACACCTGTACACAATCAGTTCACGAACGAAAAATAAATCATGAATATTGGCAATACGGACAAAAAGCTTCTGAAGCCACGAGACGGAAATCCATCCTCTTTTGAACCTTCGCACCGATGCACAGAGGACATATGGGCTGAGATAGTGCGCTGCGCCGCTGGATGGTCCAAAAATGCACCAAAAGGATCAGAGAACCTGAGTAAAGCTACAGCTCGGAGAGTAACAACAGTGAGCCGTGCATACAAGCCTATCCTTTGTCGTGCTTGCCTGTGATGTGAAGATCAGCAGTGAATGTCGTCACTGGTCAGGGAGGGAGCGCGAAGGTCACAGTGACAAGTACAATGTCACGAAGGGTCACACCGCGCAAGGCCATTATTGGAAGCGTAAGCGTGCTCGCTCTAATCGTCCTCAACGACTTTGACGATCCACGATGTCCATCAATATTTTCAACGACGAGGCGCGTTCATTTCCAGTCATTTATGCTCGCCCACTGACCAACAACCACAGGCTACAGAAGAAAAGGCGGAGAACGCCCGCCTCTCGTCGTTCGTCGGCGCACTCGCGCTCGGCGATCTCGTCAAATCGACCCTCGGACCCAAGGGCATGAACAAAATTCTCCAATCCATGTCGTCGGGAGACATCAACGTCACGAACGACGGCGCGACGATTTTGAAGGCGATTCAGCTCGACAATGCCGCCGCGAAGATCCTCGTGAATATCTCGAAGGTGCAGGACGATGAGGTCGGAGATGGGACGACGAGCGTGTGTGTGTTGTCGGCGGAGCTGCTGCGAGAGGCTGAAAAGCTCATCGCCATGAAGATACACCCTCAGACTATCGTCGAGGGCTATCGGATCGCGAGCGCGGCGGCTCTGAAGGCATTGGAGGAATCTGCTGTTGATCATGGGTGCGTGGTGTGCTACTCCTTTTTTATCAGCTGAACTGACTCCATATCTTTCTCAGCTCTAATCCTGCAACGTTCCGCCAAGACTTGATTAACATCGCGCGGACAACATTGTCGTCGAAAGTTTTGTCCCAAGACAAGGCCTATTTCGCAAATCTCGCCGTCGATGCAGTTTTGAGGTTGAAGGTATGTAATGGAACTACTGATCACGGTCTCACTCTTTTAATGCTGCGATGAACAGGGTTCAACAGATTTGGAGCACATCCAGATCATCAAAAAGGTCGGCGGAAAGCTGACAGACTCGTACCTTGACGAAGGTGCGCTTTATTCATCCTCAGTCGATCTCTCTATTCACCTTCCATCAGGCTTTATCTTGGACAAGGCGATTGGCGGCAACTGCCCTAAACGGCTAGAGAATGCAAAAATCCTTATTGCCAACACCTGTAAGTTTTCTTGACTGTGGAGTTGAAGTCGCGCGTGTAACATTGGATGTCCAGCTATGGACACCGACAAGATCAAGATCTTTGGTGCCCGCGTCAAAGTTGACGGGACAGGAAAACTTGCCGAGCTGGAACGTGCCGAGCGGGTGCGTCTCTTCTGCTCCTCTGACCCTCTCTTCGTCCCCAACGCCAAGCGCAGGAAAAAATGAAACGAAAAGTCGATGCGATCGCCACGCACGGCATCAACGTCTTCGTCAACCGGCAGCTCATCTACAACTACCCAGAGTCGCTGTTGGCAGAGAAGGGCATCCTGACCATCGAGCACGCCGACTTTGAGGGCGTCGAGCGGCTGTCGCTCGTCACGGGCGGCGAGATCGCGAGCACGTTCGAGCGGCCGGACTTGGTGAAGCTCGGGACGTGCGACTTGATCGAGGAGATCATGATCGGCGAGGACAAGGTGCGCATCGTTCACATAATATACTCACACTGCATCCTTAAAGCTGACGCCATCGCAGCTGATCAAATTCTCCGGCGTCGCGGCGGGCGAAGCGTGCACGGTCGTCCTGCGCGGGTCGACGAACCAGATGGTCGATGAGGCCGAGCGGTCGCTGCATGATGCGCTCTCGGTCCTCTCGCAGACGGTGAAGGAGACGCGCGTGGTGCTCGGCGGCGGCTGCGCGGAGATGCTGATGAGCGTCGCGGTAGAGCGTGCAGCGAAGACGGTCTGGGGCAAGAAGGCGCTCGCGGTCGAGGCGTTCGCGCACGCCCTTAGGCAGATCCCGACCATCCTCGCGGATAACGCGGGCTACGACTCTTCAGACCTCGTCTCGCGGCTGCGCGCGGCGCATTACGAGGGACAGCCAGACGCGGGCCTTGGTGCGTGCTGGAGCTGCCCGTAGATTCCAATGGCGACGACTAAACTTTGGCCTTCCTAGATATGGAGCTTGGCGACATTGGCTCCATGAAGAAGCTGGGCGTCACAGAAAGCTACAAGCTCAAGTGGCAGGTAGTGAACAGCGCGAGCGAAGCGGCGGAGATGATCATCCGGTGCGTTCTGTTTTTCCTCCACCTTGTATGCATCATACCGACTTGCACCGCAGAGTTGACGATATCTTGCGCGCGGCACCACGGAGGAGAGAAGCAGTTTAGACGACAAGAGTACGATATATATTGTAATCAATGCGGGCTTGCCAACCCCTACCTACGCGGAGCAGTCGACAGAATTGTGGTCTGCGTCTTTATGTCGAGACCGTTCGAGCGGCAGAAAATGCCATCTCATCGGAGATCCGACCCGAATGAGGGCTAGGTAAATAAAACAAACATCGAATATTCCTGGTAAGATAGGCCGCATGCAAACGCGACTACATCACATGATACAGAGGTGTCACTTTTGGCGGAGAAGGGCGTTACTTTCGCAAAGAATTGCTATCTCCTCTCTCACCGAGAAGAATCTAAGAAATTGGGCACGAAGGGATCATTTGTATCGATTTAACAGACATTTGCTTCGTGCTATTTTTTTGAATTAGGGCTCAGTTAATGAGGAGATAGTTTTCGAATGTTTTCGAGTGTTACTCTGACCAGAAGCGGCATAAACATGTTTACTCAAGAGTATATTGCAAATCTTGCTGCCGTTGCGCGTGTTGCGCTACGACAATGCCTAAGCGACGCCGATCAATCTCTTCAGTTATCGAGAACCTAGGTAACAGGGCAAAGAAAGGTCGAGGGATATTTCCGGAACAAAAGGAGAATGTGAGCCTTACCTATTAATTCACCCATGAATTCTATGAAGGCCCTCTTATCAACAGATCCTGGTGGGTGAAAGAGGCACGGAAGGCTGCTTTATAAGGAACTATTGGGCTGTTGTTGGCACCCAGCAATCTTGCAAGTCTGCTGCGAGAAGAATGACAGAAGGGGTGTCAGAGCTGAGCCTTAGTCAAGGCATGGAGAGCCTTGCACCATGAGTTGAAGCAGAATCAAGAAGTTCGGAACCTGTGAGTCAGTGCCAGTCTAATGTCAGGGCTCAATAACTCACCTGAGCAGCCCAGTAACCCTGATTTGCATGACAAAGCAAGCCAGATGAAGAAATCCACTAACGGTGGCACTTTCCTTGGCCTGCCATCGATTAAAGAGGCACATGCTGCAATGTGTCATCTGGAACAGATCTTGCATCCCCCTCGTCAGAGCAGAAAGGGGCATAAGCTGTTTATGGGCAACGAGCTCTTGTGGAGGCGGCTGGAAATGATGTTGATGTTTATCACTGCATATGCAGACAAGAAACAATGACTAGGCTGGATGATGGCCTTAGTGAAAACAGCAGAAACCCATGGAAAGAGCACTCACACAGCAAAAAAGCTGCGTACCTGGTCTCACTCCTTCATTAATGATCCGGAAAACCTGCCATTCAATCTCTATGGCTCGTGGAATGCTTTTATGCTAGAATCCAGTGATCTTGTGAAGGCCATACATGAACACCTGATGGGAATTGGTGAATATGTCAGTGCAGCAGCAGTGGTCTGGTTTGTGAACAGCGTGGAGATCAAGAATTGGTACTCACTGAAGAGGAATATGTCATTAGCAATAGCTCAGTGATGGATGCACACAGTTGGTTATCGCTGGCGAAAGAGCCCTACGGGCCAGTATGTTGATGGACATGAGCACAGTGATGTGGTAACGTTGATACGCTAGCGATGCCTCTGAGTGCGAAACACACCCAAGAAACACCCCTACAAGTGCAG
>CVKZ01000003.1:2616752-2628088 GCA_001457955.1 Heterobasidion annosum
AGTCTTTCTGACCCATGCCGACCATGACACCCTGGTGACGGGGACGGCCGACGATTGAGCTGCGATGGGAGATCAGCGACAGGGCACGCGTGGGAGAGCGGGATGACTTACGGGAACACAGCACGGGGGGCATCGTCACCTATGCGGATGTGAATTGTCTAACTTACTGTGCAAGCAGCACACGATCTTACCGGCGACTGAAAACGATTCGAATGAGCATCGAGAGATGAACAGAATGAAACGAGTGCTTACAGCCAGCCTTGCACATGCCGGAACCGTTGTCAATGACCTGCGGATGATGAGCCGATCTTGTGAGCTGGACGGCGCGGATGAGAGAACGGAGAGCACACGCACGAGCGCAGCGACCTCATCCTCCATGTTGGCAGATTATTTCGTGAAGTGGGAAGAGTAGATGTAAGTGGGGGACTGATGTTGTCGGAGAGTGACACGCGGGGCAGGTATATCGATTCGGCAGGCCGAGGCGGTGCACGGTCGTGCGGAGCACCGCAGTCCGGAATTGAAGTTAGAGGATAGATGGGAGTGGCCTGTCAGCGGCTGCGGATGCCGAGCTGAACGACGAGGAACGTACCTTGGGGACGACGGCGACGGCGACGGCGAGAACAAGTAGAGAGGCGGGGCAAAGGGTATTGAGCTCATCATCGCTGCTTCCGTGTGCAATTTAGGGCAGGCTCCCGTCACGTCACATCACGGTGGCTATCCCTCGCAAAACAACACAACACTCAACGATGAACATGGTTTCGTCAGAGACAAAGACGCTGCGCTACATAATGCATTCATGGCTTGTGCTGGGCAGGCAGCTATCCCATAAGCACAGGATCTTTGCATGTTTTGCGTCATTCCTCGTGCATCCCATCTTGGTATGTCCTTGACCCGGAAACACAAAGGTGCTCCGACCGCAGTAATGCACAAGCCCGCCTGAGCTGGGTCTCATACGGAAAACACCGCGTACCGTGAGCTCATCAATAGATTAATTCTCAAACACCATCACTGACATCTTAAACATCTCTGGATCGACCTTGGCTAGTCGCGTCCTACTGGGAGCTTGTGAGATTCAGGATCAGTCATCGAGCTCCTAGTAGTGACCAGTGTCATTCAACCACAACATGACTGGCAAGCGCACGATGAGTGCTCACCATCGGACGTACAGGTGTCAGGTGAATGCTTGACGACACGCACAAACTGAGGTGTGCTTTTGACGCGTCCGATGTCTATTTTCCCTCCGTCTCAATGGGGATGGCCGAAAATGAGATTTTGACATTGCCTGAAAGGATTTTGTTGGAGCATGATTGCGAGCAGGATATGTAGAGGTATGTCTGAGCACCCATAAGCGCATACGAATCAAATCTCAAGGTGAATATTTGATTCCTTGACTAACATCGTTGTCAGACAGTGGAAGAAGAAGGCGAGCTCCGTTCGCATGACCCACTGCAAAAGCCGTCAGAACAGAGTCGCACCCAATACTTCGCCAGCGAAGTGCTTTGAATCTCCGCGGCGCTGCGAACTTTGCTTTCGACTAGATCGAATGGCTTCCAATCGCTCCGAGAAAACTGGTTTCGGTGAGATGGTTTAGGGCGGGCTGGAGAACGTTCCCACCAGTTTCGCTTCTTAAAGCTGGTCTGAATCCCTTGGAGCTCTCCATCCCCCATTCACGCTGATATCGACAACCGTCTAAATCATACCACTTCCAGGGCCTAGCACAATGACTACACCACCAGCGCTGATGGACAGCACCCCTCAAAACTTTTACACATACTACTCGATGCTCCGCAGTGAGCCCGCACAGATTCCGATTCTCTTGCGATTCCTTCACGAACAGAGATCGCCCGAGCGTGAGGGTCTCGCCGTAACAGTAACATCCTGCCTCACCGGTGGTTCAATCATCTCGGCCGCTCAATGGAATGCCCTGCTTGCCGCCGGGCTGCACCGTGTGTATATGGATATTATATTGACCGATGAGATTTATCACGACGTCAGGGTCTGTGCTACTGTTTTTACTGCCGCATGCTCCGACTTATCCTGCTATGATAGACACGGAAGTACTTGTCGATGGTCACCTTTGGTTTGGGCGCCATTCTTACGAACCTTACGAACAAGGATGAAGACAGCATGGTCGATCATAGGAATCCGATTGTCGCCGATGAAGTGATCGATAAGACCGTCGAGCTCTGGGACTTCGTTTGAGCTAGGCGTAGCATCTTGCAAGAAGGCGTCGATAGTAACTTATACCGATATTTGCTTGGACAACTTATCTTGAGATGGAGCACGACAATGCATCTGAGGTGTGCTGACCGTTGTCTTTGAACGCTAATGCGCCAGCTTATCTTTCTTGGACCAGAGAGCATGCTTCCATGTTCACACAAACACGGATCGGACATGTCGCATTCTACATCTGGCAGTACACGAAGCGCCCAGATCCTGATGACGATGCAACCTTGAGCCTGTTGTCCTTGTCCTTATCATCGTCCCGGAGCGACAAAGACCGGCTCGTGCAAGAAGCCGTCGTCGACACATTCGGTCATCATCTGTTCGTCGATCAGCTCAATCGCGACCTGCAGGACCAAACCCTCACCGGCATCAAACTATACCAACTAATGAGGTTCCTTGCCATCTTCGCCACCCATCCGGCAACGAAACGGCTGGCATTGGAACGAGGCACCTACAAACTCATCTTTCCTGCTATACGAAGGCAGAGAGGGGAAAGCGAAGAAGTGTTATGGAAGACCATCAGATGGGCCGTTGAGCCGCTAGTGTAAGCGTGCAGAACAATATGGCCTCTCACATACTGACACCCACACTCCATCTCAGGTGGGCGTTCAAGGAGTGTGATAGGGGTATTTTGATAGAATTGGTCGAACAACACGGCATGATGAAGTTGATGTCTCGCGCCATGATCCTTGGAGCAAAGCATGCTGTAGATCCAGAAGATCTAAGTGAGCGGCTTCTGAGGGCTTTCGCCTCCAAACTGGTCCTCGTCTCACCATTTCGGCACGTTGCTAGTGGACTGGTCTTATTTGTCGAAGCTGTATCTTCAAAGAACGAAGACCGAGGAAATGCGGGCTCACGGGGATCACCACCTGTCCACTATATTGATGAACGCTATACGGCAGGTCTGGTACCGAACCTTGGTCGACCTCCGCGCCATCACGTCGCCCGTCAAGAATCAATCCGCGCATCAGCGCGCAATCTCTGACTGGGAGGAATTTGGTCATTACCTCGGCTTGCAAGAGAGCATGTTTTCGGGAAACGTCTCTGCGATCGCGACGGCGTCATCTGACCAAGCGGCGTCATCGGCTACCCCTTCCACTGCTCTTCATTGCAGTTGGGCACGATGCGAATTTCATGACAAGGAACCGCTGCACGCTCTTCAAATGTGCTCAGGCTGCGGCAAAGCTCGATACTGCAATCGAAAATGTCAAGCGAGGTAAGCCCGTACTACCTGATTGAGAATCCATCCATTCTGCGTGATCCATCATCTTCGCAGTGACTGGAAACAAGGTGGACACAAGCGAGTCTGCAAACTCTCGGAGAATTGAAACACAAACAACGTATCGCTCGGTGTATGAATAGTGTTGAAGAGCGGGGAAGCAACTTGCGAGAGTGGCGCGTCGAGTGGCGGACGAAATCGAGGTGATCGTCAACTTCGGTTCCCTATTCATCCCAGAAGAGCTCGATTTGAATGTATTGTTTGTAAGCTTCAGCGCGAAAATGTCAATTGCATCGGGTTTGATCCGTAATTCCAAACTTGAATGACTGCTAGAACACTGGCGCGCCGCCGCACACTACGTTATCGCCGCCGCTCAAACCTGTACCCTCGCTAGGGTCGGGCCACTTGTCGCCCGAGTCAGAGTATACTGCAGTGAATGATGCATGACCTGATGCAAGGCTATGAGTGGGTACCGTGACTATTGAGTCACAACTCACAGAGGG
Organism: Heterobasidion annosum; assembly: GCA_001457955.1. NCBI lineage: Eukaryota > Fungi > Basidiomycota > Agaricomycetes > Russulales > Bondarzewiaceae > Heterobasidion > Heterobasidion annosum. The sequence goes on from CVKZ01000003.1 coordinate 2,620,701, forward strand.
CGATCATTTGCAGAACCTCTGGCGAGGGGTATATATACTTCACGAGGCGGCCGCAGCTTCTCGAGCACAACCATCGCCTCTCCAGGTGCGTACTAGCCCAATGATAACCCGCCCAGCGACGCTTTCCATCGCTGACACGACATTACCTTGCCAGGTGTCTCGCGCTCTCCTACTGTCTCTACAACACTGTGCCAGAACGAGGCTTCCTCAGCAGAGTCCTTTGACCAACTCATTCCGTTTGAATAGTCTTTGTCTCACTTCCAATACTCCGCATCACCAGCCACCACCAATATCTCCGGAGAATTCGACAAAGATAAGATCGCAGGGTCACTGACCCCAGCAGTACTGTCACAGAATTCATCAAGATCGCAGACGTAGATATTACCGCATCACTGATCGTATTTCCCTCTCTTAGTACGCAACGGAACAGCCGAGAATGCCTCTTGTCTCCCGTCTTCATCCCGAGCTGTTGGCACGCATATTTTCCTTTTCAGCGGCAGTGGAAGAACCTACGCCTTGGACGCCAGTCTTAGGATGGATTCGGGTGACTCATGTCTGCAGGCACTGGAGGCGGGCTGCTTTGGACCATTCGGCGCTTTGGGCGAATGTCAGCTTTGATCTTGGCTCTCGGTGGTCTCATGAGATGATACGACGCGCAAAGCTAGTACCATTATTCATCCGACCTCGCGAAATTCTCACTAGAGCAGACAGTAAGATGGCTATGGATATTCTGCATTCCCACTTGGCGCACACAGCAGAACTCCGTTTGTTCGGCGACAAAGCACTCCTTGATCCTACTTTAAAGACACTTGCAGCATCGGCACCATCGTTGGAGGTGGTGGAGATCTGTTCACTTGATCAAGATGTGTACCTCCCTGTTGATATATTCGCTCATCATGCTCCACGCCTTCGCTCAGTGCTTCTCAGTGGATGTAGCATTCCTTGGTCCTCTCCGCTTTTGCGCAATTTATCTTGTTTGGAGATGGACAACAGGAATGCGTCCCCTTATCTTCCCTCGAGTGAAGAATTCTTCGACCTGCTGGCGAATATGTGTCGTCTGGAAGCTTTAACAATCCAAGGTCACTTCCCTCGGTACCTTCCGGGGGCGACTGCGGCCAGCCGAATGAGAAATCCTGTCATCAAATTACCTCACCTATCGTATCTCAAGCTGACCGGTCCATGGTCGGATTGTGCCCCTGTTCTCGGAAGCACTGAAGTTCCTGCGACATCGACTATCTATCTCTTCTGCTGGGATTTCGACCACGAAAGTTTTAGCAGCGTGCTTCCCCGAATTTTCGAGAGACATAGCGGCAAGACGGGAGACGCGTTGCCTATGCGCACCCTCTGTATGCACGTCAGGGATGAGATAAACATGGACCTTCTCATTTGGGGGTGTGCTAAGCCCTATGGCGCTGTTTCCATAGGACTGTGGCAAGACCAGACACCGCTTTCTGCCAGCGACATCTCGTTCCATGTCAGTCTGCGCTACCCTAATAGATCCACATCGCCATCCAACCTGGGCCGCCCAGAGACTCTCAACACAATTATGCGAGCTCTTCACATTCAGGAACTGTCAATACTGTCTGTTGGACTTCGATCGTGGGATCTCGAGCGCTGGCTTGCGACTTTCAAACTACTAGAATCAGCCCAGCGTTTGGAATCCGTAGCTTGCGAAAATGACGCTTGCTCCCTTTTCAGCTCCACGCTCGCGCACACGTCCGTATCAGAAAGCGAGCTTGTCAACGCTCACGACCAGGCGGTTACCTTCCCCCGACTTCGATTCGTCAAACTGTGGGGTGACCTCTTAAAAGTTGGACCGGTACCGCCAACGCGCCATCAGGGACTTTCAATTGGCCGCGTAGTTTCTGCGGATCAGCTGGTGGAAAATCTCGAACGACGCGAGGCGTTGGGAGTTCCTTTAGAGCGCCTTGAAATTCACCTGGATCCAGACGAAATAGATCCCGAATACCTAGATCAACTCAGAGCAGCTGCTCAGATCGACGTGATAGAAGCTCTGGACGAGTAATGTCCAGACCAGCATCGTCTGATGGGTTTGCAAGGGCGTACCGGTGATTGGCAAGGTTATGGGCGATTGAGACATCGAGTCGTGAATATGGTTTGCAGTCGAGGTCAGATGGTTGCACGCAGAGGCTGCAAGGATGTAGTATAGGGACGGGATATATGGCAAAAATTGTTATCAGAAACCCTGAAATCAAACGAGACGTGTTCTGATTGAGACAAGCGCGGCCAAAATAGATTCTACATTGAGCGCCTTAGTGTCGAACATTCCAAAATTGCAGGTGGGTCGTTCTCATAACGTGAGCCGCACATACCGTCCTTCCAAGGTGCAGAGGCCGTGCTCAGCTTCCGCATCCATGTCACCAGCTCCTGCCGACTATTCACGAGCAGCGTGGTCACACTGTCAGTGTTCCGCGATACGGACTGACCATGTCTCACAATGAAAAGGCCAGCGCCTTCATCTCTCGCATCTCCAACCTGCCCAGCGGCCCTATCTCGCTAGAGGCTGCACTACAACCGTCGCTCGAGGACGAAGTCCTGCGTGAGCTCTTTTCAACCGACGAGTCCCATCCCCGCGCAAGCCACACTCGCATAAGCCTCATGTCGATGTCTTTGCCGCGCCTGTTCCTGACAGATAGGAGGCGCTGCATGCCTCCAGTGCACGACACAGTCCAGGAAGGAAACGCAGCCACGAGCGCTGCTGCTGCTGCTCCTGCAATACACCATGCACGCGGTCCTCCGCATGAGAACAGCATCGGCTAGACTTCCTTGGAGATCGCGACCCAGCGGCACTTGACTCGTCGCGCTGTTGGCGGTTCGGCAGCACGTCGATACCTGTCGCGCTGCTCCGAGACGCGCTGCTTGTGCAGGGCACAGCGTTCGTTGGCGAGCTTCTCACGTCCGTGGATACGCTGGAGTGTAAGGCCACCGGCTCAAGCTGCGGCAAAGTTTGTTTGTGCAATTGAACATGTCGAAAGCCCGTGCTGTCTGATGGAAAATCCATTAGTTCTGCATGAGGCATGCTATTCACATTGACTAGAAACAAAGTAGACATAAGCAAGCCTGGAAATCTTCGAATGATTGAACACAAACAACGTCTTGCTTGGTGTATGAATAGTCTTGAAGAGCGAGGGAGCAACTAGAGGGAGTGACGCGTCAGGTGGCGGACGAAATCGATGTAATTGTCAGCTTCGGGTTCCCTATTCGTCTACAAAAAGCCCGATTTGGATGTCACATTTGTAAGGCTGAGAGCGAAAGTGTTATTTGTATCGAGTTTTGTCCGTAAGTCCAAACGACTGACACTGTCGCGCCGCACACGTCGTCGCCGCCGCTCAAACCTGTACCCTCACTGGGACAGAACACTTGTCGCACGAGTCGGATTGCACGACGCTTGATTTTGTTCAGGAATACGAGTGGGTTCCGTGACTGTTGAGTCATACTCAGAGAGGGCGCGAGGCAGCCCGAGCACATTAATCGTCTCGCCAGGTACGTACTGGGTCCCGCAGCATCTAGCTAGGCGTCTCGCGCTCTTCTACTGTCTACATATCACCGTCTCAAAACGAGCCTCAGCAGATTTCTATGACCAGATTTTGTTCATTTGAATTGTCTCCCTTTCCAAGTCCTCTTCCACATCACCAGCCATCAACAATATCTCCAGAGATTCTGACAAAGATCGGACAGCAAGATGTTGATACCAAAGTGAGAGATTCACCATTTCATCAGAGACTCAACGTGTGCTGATCATTATTGAACCTTCATAGTGCTCTTGATTATTGGAAACAGGCGGCAAACGCACGGTTCAGCGCGCTGGACACTCTTCTCGCTTCCTCTGGCCCCAGCACTCCTTATACAGATTTCTTGAAGAATGCAGATGAGGAGATTTCCGCATTGCTAATGGTACTGGCCTCCTCTCGCATGCGACGGAACAGATTGCTGTTTGTCTCACGCCTTCCTCCCGAGCTATTGGCACGCATATTCTCTCTTTTAGAGGCAATTGATCCACCTTCGTCTTCAGTTTTGGGATGGATCACGGTAACTCATGTCTGCAGTTACTGGAGGCAAGTTGCATTAGACCATTCGGTGCTTTGGGCGAATGTCAGCCTCGAGATTGGCTCTCGATGGTCTGATGAGATGATCCACCGTTCAAAGCTAGCACCATTGATCATTTCACCTCCCAGGTTTTTCACCCAAGCAGTCAGTGAGATTGCTGTACGCATTCTGCATTCCCATCTAGGTCGCACAGCAAAACTCCGTTTGACCAGCCGTAAGGTATTTCTTCCGCCCATGGAGACATTTACAGCCTCGGCACCATTGTTGGAAGAGGTGGACATCTCATCAATACATGAATATGTGCGCCTCCCCAATGATCTATTCGGTCATTATGCCCCTCGCCTTCGCTCAGCATATTTCGATGGATGCATCATTCCTTGGTCCTCTCCGCTTTTGCGCAATTTGTCCCATTTGGACATTGCACTTTCATCGCAGCGTTCCAACATGGACACGGCCCCTAATCTTCCCTCGCATGAAGAATTCTTCGATCTACTGGAGAATATGTGTCGTTTGGAATCTTTACTCATCGAGGAATACTTCCCTCGGTCCCTCCCGGGGGCGACTGCGTCCAGTCGAATGAGATATCCTGTCATCAAACTACCCCATCTATCGGTTCTAGGGCTGACCGGTCAATGGTCGGATTGTGCCCCCGTTCTCGGAAGCATTGAAGTTCCCGCAACATCGAGAATCAATCTTAACTGCCTTGATTTGGATAGCAATATTTTCAACAGCGTGCTTCTCCCGATCGTCGAGAGACATAGCGGCAAGACGGGAGAGGCGTTGCCTATGCGCACCCTTCGTATAGGCGTTGTCGACGACCCAGATGTTATCATCGACATCTGTGGGTGGACCATGTCCAATGCCGTCAATTTCACAGAAATGTGGCGAAATGAGAGAGAGGTGTCTGGCCTGGGCTACTCATTTCAAATTTGTCTCCGCTACTCCAATGTGGTCGCTTCGCTAGAAACCCTTAACGTGATCCTACAAGCTCTTCACATCCAGGAACTGTCATTACTGGTTTTGGGATTTTGGATGCGGGCTCCCAAGGACTTCCTCGCGATTTTCGAACCGCTGAAATCAGCCCAGTGCTTGGAGCACATAATGTACGAAGATGACGCTTGCTCCCTTTTTCCCTCTACGCTCGCGCACACGTCCGTGTCCGAGGGCGGGACCGACAATGCTCACGACCAGGCAATCCCCTTTTCCCGACTTCGATTTATCGAACTCTGGACTAACGCTCTCGGAGATGGATCGGCACTGCGCTATAATGGTGCAGCTGGCCGGGTGGGCTGCGTGGATAAGCTGGTGGAAACTCTCGAACGACGCGAAGCGTTGGGAGTTCCTTTAGAGCGCCTTGAAATTCACATCGATCCATCCAGAACAGATCCCGAATACCTGGATCAACTCAAAGCAGCTGCCCAGAACACCGTGATTGAAGTTCTGGACTAGTGATGTCCAGAGAAGCATCGTCGAAGAGGTTTTGCAAGGGCCTGCCACTGCTTGGCAGGGCGATGGGTGGTCGAGACGTCGAGTCGTGAATATGGTTTCGCAGTCAAGGCGCCGCAAGTATGTAGTGTTGGAGCAAGATGTGGGGGTCCCCAGAATCCGTGTGCGATGATCAGCCCCGCGTGGTGAATATGCATCCTACACAGCGCTCTAGCGTTGAAACTTGAACGTTCCGAAATACCAGGTGAGTCGTGCCCGTCCCGGCCCTGAACTGCACACGCCGTCTCCGTCTGAGATGCAGGGGACACAGTGCTCAGCGTCCGTGATCCAAGTCACCAGCGTCGTCGCACTGTCGGTGCTTCGCGATAACGAGCGATTGAGAGCCATTCGATCTAGTCGAAAGTAAAGTTCGCAGCGCCGCGGAGATTCAAAGCACTTCGTTGTCGAAGTATTGGGTCTGTTCTGACGGCTTTTGCAGTGGGTCATGCGAACGGAGCTCGCCTTCTTCTTCCACTGTCTGACAACGATGTCAGTACAGGAATTAAATATTCACCTTGAAGTTTGATTTGTATGCGTTTATAGGTGCTCAGACATACCTCTACATATCCTGCTCGCACTCATGCTCCAACAAAATCCTTTCAGGCAATGTCAAGATCTCATCATCGACCATGCTCGTTGAGACGGAGGGGAAATGGACATAGGAGGCGTCAACGGCACAGCTCAGTTTGTGCATATCGCCGGGGATGCATCTGACGCCTCTACGTCAGATGTTGACTACTCGTCGGGCGCTCGCTAATTATGTTGTGGCTGAATGATGCTGGTTACTTGGAGCTCGAAACTGAACCTGAAGTCCGCAAGCTCCTTGTGGGATGCGACTAGCCAAGGTAGATCAAGAAATTTTCGAGATGTCAGTGACAGTGCTTGAGAACTGATTCATAATGAGTCCATGGTACGTGGTGTTTTACGTATGAGACCCAGCTCGAGGATGCTAAGCTTAGCACGTCTGCTTCATGGCGGGCTTGTGCATTACTGCGGTCGGAGCGCCTTTGTGTCTCGGGGCCAAGGACTTACCGAGAAGGGATGCATGAGGAGTCACGTAGAACATGCCAAGATCCTGTGCTTATGGCATAGCCGCCAGCCCAGCGCCAACCATGATGGGTTTGACTTGGCCGTATCAATGTATGAAGTTGGTTTGTTTTTGCGAGGGGAGGTAGTCGCCGTGATGTGAGAGCCTGCTCTAGGGCACACGGAAGCAACGATTATGAGCCGAACACCCTTTGCCCCGCCTCTCTACCCGTTCTCGCCGTCGTCGTCGTTCCCAACGTACGTTCCTCGCCGTTCAGCTCGGCATCCGCAGTCGCTGACAGGCCACTCCCATCTATCCTCTAACTTCAATTCCGCGACGTCGGTGCTACACGCGCCCGTGCACCGCCTCGGCCTGCCGAATCGATATATACCTGCCCCGCGTGTCACTCTCCGACAACATCAGTCCCCCACTTACATCTACCCTTCTCACTTTACGAATTAATCTGCCAACATGGAGGATGAGGTCGCTGCGCTCGTGCGTGTGCTCTCCGTTCTCTCATCCGCGCCGTCCAGCTCACAAGATCGGCTCATCGTCCGCAGGTCATTGACAACGGTTCCGGCATGTGCAAGGCTGGCTGTAAGCACTCGTTTTACTCTTTTCATCGCTCAATGCTCATTCGAATCGTTCGCAGTCGCCGGTAAGATCGTGTGCTGCTTGCAAAGTAAGTTAGACAATTCACACCCGCGTAGGTGATGATGCCCCCCGTGCTGTGTTCCCGTAAGTCATCCCACTCTCCCACGCGTGCCCTGGAACTGATCTCCCATCGCAGCTCAATCGTCGGCCGTCG
>CVKZ01000003.1:2637297-2647597 GCA_001457955.1 Heterobasidion annosum
CCCACCGAACTCGATAACCGAGGGTACGTAGATATACCCATCGATCCATCAAGGGATTTACGAGAGACTGATCATGGCTTAGATACAATATATATCATGTCGCCTGTGCCTCGACGTCTCAGAATCGTCGCAAGTTCCTTGACCATATCATGAAGACACTCCCGGCGGAGCAGACGCACGAACTGTTGGCTCAGCAGTCCAAGGATTGTGAAGACACCGTCAGTCTATCCATATCTTTGGTGACGCATCACTGACGATATCATCGACAGCCTGTAATGGTGGCCACCAAGAAGGGGTGGTCCGTAAGCCTGCGCGCAATGCTCGAATGGGGCATGCGGCCTTCAACTCTGCTCGTCAAGGACGAAAAAGGCTCGACGCCCTTGCATGTTACAGTCCAGCAATACTACGCTTCACTGACCAAAGTCATCCTGGAATACATCCCTTCCGAGGGGCTCTACATAGAGAACGGTGTAGGGCAGACACCGCTTGACATCATCACTCAGCGGTATCTCACGACACGGACGGGGAGCAGTAACATCATGCCTAGAATGAACGTCCTGCCTCGCCCGATCTCAGGACTCGGTCCACCCACACACCCATTGTTTCAGCAGGAGGCGCAAGTCCAGAAGCTGAGGGCCACGCTAAACGATCTGCTGGAAGACGGGAAGCTCGTGCGGAACACAAAGCTCGCTAACGAGCTCCTCGCGTTCGCAGACAGGATGGAGAGCAAGCTCACCACTGCCCGACCTGCAAAGGAACCAACGAATGTCGCGACTGAACCTGTGCTCGACCCCCCGATTCCCATGGCTGACCTGGATGCCACATACGCCGCCATCTGCGATGCGGTCGCTGCCGTGCCCGGGCACCGGCAGCTCGTGCACCTCCTGGACGTGCAAAAGTCTGTCAAGGTGCAGCTGCGGTCGTACCAGCCTGCGGTCGACATCGGGCGCGCGTTCGAGCAGAAGATGAAGGAGAGCGATGGCTTTGAGCCCGCGATTGTCGACGACAGCGAGAGCTCGATGCCGGTCGGCCAACTGAGTGCCTTGACTCCACAGCTTCCATCTCGCTCCATCCTCCACCACCGCTGAATCTTGGTGGCCGCTTGACATTTGAGTCATTAGCCACCCTTCATTTTCTGTGTATACTAGTGTACTCGTACTGTTAATTCAATTTCGTTCGCATTTTTTCTCTCTGCCTGCAAGCAGGCCTCCGCATCCGTGACCTTGTACTCGCAAAGTCTAAGCTTCCGTGCTTGGGGAACAATGAACAATGTCCTTTATAAAATACTCTATGGACCCAACAAATACACGCATTACACAAATCGACTCGAATCGAAATAATCTACTCCTCGGCGCCAGGGACCTCCCATACGACCTCTTCCACCAGGACCTCCGGGCCGCGCGCCCTGCGGTCCCTGCTGTCTCTCCAGCCCGCCCACACGCTGAGCCCCAGCGCGACGACGCACGCGCCGAGGGTCAGGTACAGCGACGCGACGTAGCAGTCCCGGCCGTCGAGGCACTGGTGCGCGGACGGCAGCCCGGCGCGGCGCATCAACCGTAAAATCGAAGGCGCATCGGCGGGGAGCAGCGTCGCGTTCGCGGGCGCGGAGGCGCGCGGCGAGTCGTGCGCGTCGAGGTTGCGCCCGAAGGCAAGAGAGAAGAGGTTCCCGCCGATGACGGGCGAGAGCGAGACGTACCCCCAGTTCTCCGAGAAATGCGCTACCAGGCGCGCTGGTCAACAGGTGTGCGCAGCGCAGAACAGGGAAGAGGTGGGAGGGGGAGGGGTGGCTGCTTACCGAGGCCAAACCACTCGATGCAGATCGTGGGGAACAGCCCGAACATGCTGCCGTACGCGAGCCCGAGCAGCGCGCTCGCGCGCCAGAGGTGCCGCACGTCGTCCATGCCGAGCGTGATGGCCTGCGAGAGCACGAACAGGCCCGCGACGGCCGTGATGCAGACCGAGCGTGGGTAGTGCAGGCGTGACTTCGTGAAGTCCGCGGCGACGCCGACGAGGATGCGCCCGATGAAGTTCATGATGCTGATCATGGAGACCTGGGCCGCCTGGAACGCGGCCGCGGCGACTTCGTCGTAGGACGTGTTGTCTTTGGTATACAGGGCTTGCGAGATCGATCCTACGTTGTTGATATCTGATACGCAGGTCGTACCATGATCGCTATTGAAACCATCTGGCGAGAAACTCACACATGAGACCGGTGCCACTCACTGCTTCGAAGTTAATCTTTCATGCGACAGACTGTCAAGAGAGGGAGAGGGCGTACGCAGCATGCAGATACTGAACATTAACCAGAAGTCCCCTGATGTCCAAAGCGCCCGCCCGCTGATATCAACGCCATATCCCTGAGCTGATTTCTCGAGCTCCCCGCGCCGCGACGCCGCGGCGCTCCTTGAGCGGCTTCTATGGATGCTCCGCAGTCCATCGGCCGACGCAGATGGCGAGAGCTCTACCGAGTCCGCGAGCGCCGTCCGCGAGGCGGTGCCAAACCGTTGAGGCGACTGAGACGGTCTATGATGCTCGTATGGCTCTTCCTCGCTGTCCCCGCTGTCGTCCACGCTGGAAAGGAGGTGTGTGTGGCTGCTGTTGCGTTGCTCAAATACGCCTGCGGTCTCGTTCGTTGAGAGCCGTTGGTATTGGTCTGCCGCGCCGTGCTCGAGCGTGTGCGTGTCGTCGCCGGCGGGCAGGGGGATCGGACGGATGAAAAAAAAGCCAAGGATCATAGGAAGGGAGGTCCCGAGGGCCAGGATGAGCAGGAACCGCGACGTGTCTCCGGGGAAGAATATATGTGAGAGGGACGTGAAGAAGAACGCGGAAAGGCCGAAGCCAGAGATCACGACCCCCACGGCAGTCGCGCGCAGCCGGTCCGGGAAGCTCTTCGCCGTCGAGTTGATCGCGCTCGTCAGGCCTGCATTGCCTCCGAGGCCAGTGAGGAACCCGCAGAGGATCATGAGCGACAGATGCATATTGCTGAGTCTCTCCCCTTCGTCGAGCCCCGCATCGTACAAACTGCGAATCCCTGAGTAACCCGCTAGCAGGCACACGAAGGCGCCGACGAGGAGTATCCGAGGCCCGCGTGAGTCGACTAGCTTGCCCCATACGGGACCGCTAGTGTATACGCCCACTATATAAGCACGATGAATTCATGAAGACGAAACGGTTGATAAGAACCTCCACGAACCGTTCCCTGAGAGGGCTACGAGGTTCAATTGCGTATGCGAAAGGTGCAGGCGGGATCCTAACTGTGGTGCGTATGCTATTAAATCGGAACAATCAGTCCTGAATCAATCTCGTGAGAAGATAGGTCAGAGGATCCCCGCGTCTCCTCAATTCTGTATGTAGATCGACTCTACATCCAGACTTTCTATCTGTGCCTGGAGCAATGCACACATGCTGAGTCGCAGATAGAGTGTAGCAAGCTTCACCGAGAAGGCTTTCTAAGATATTATATAGATATTCGCGTGCGCAAAGGAGTTGAGAGCTCATAGAATAAACGAGTATCCGTTATGTTTCCTCAGATATCTCGCATGGATCGCGTGGATACTGCGTCAGTGCAAGAGCTACCGCAGCATAAGTTCCGCATGGGACTGCTGTCTGTGCTCTGAACGTTCGCGGAAAGAACCCGTCACTCACCGGAAACGACCTGGCAAGACACGATGCGTTCCGCAAATAGCACGGGGTAAACAAGGGACCCCGGAGCAAACAGAAGAGACTTTAGACGCACATAGTTTGTTCCGGAACTCAAGGCAACCAATAGAGATGTGAGCAGAGTTGCGAGTCTAGGCAGACTGAGAAGGCTCGGCGCGTCGGCCATGAACCGATTAGTTCTGTGCTAAGCTTCGATTTGAGGTAGGATAATGAAGAGCTCTAGTGCGCTGCAACGGTTTTGCGCGATGTCTTGTCCGACAGCCAACAGAGGTCGAGATGAGAGTTGGAAAGGAGCGTGAGTGGGAATGTGCTGGCGTGGAATGGACAAATGATAAGAAAGGAGCGCTCACGGTAAAGTGCATCATGGTGACCGCGGCCGCGAGCGGCCCGGCCTCTTACTTCATTGCCATTTCGGGATATTCACCACTCCCGACTCATCCACCATCTCCACCTCATCTATGACTTAAGGGCCTTCTGGCAGCCGCACCAGACAATTCGACCACTATTCCCATGGCGAGATCAATACGTTCTGGCCGTTCCTCTCGCTTCCCTGCGCAATACAAGGATTTCCTGCCATCTTCACTCACTCTTCCGCATATCCCCAAACTACCACCCCGACTTCCACCTCCGGAGCGCGCCCCATCTCCATCCCCCCAACCACCTGCTGCCATGCCCACCACAGCTCCTCCTGTCTACGAAATACAACCTGACAAGTTCGGCGCATTGCCGCTATGCTGGGCTACACATGTCATATATCCCGAACAAGAATGTTTCGCTCAGTGAAATATATGATGTATCTGACTCAGTGCCAATTGATGGTCTGACGCCAGTTCCCACGCAGCATTGCATCCAGCACCTCAAGCATCAGCATCGACGATGGGATCGCAACCAGCACTTGAACAGGTGAGAACACCACGTCCGCGATACCGATGGCCTAGCACTTTTCTGGATCGACAACACAATCGTGTGCCGAACTCGACCGGCTTGCCACAATAATTCAAGACGCCTCGCTTCAACAAGGAGCATCTCAAGTCGTTCTCGTTCAAAAGCAAGAGCAAAGGCATCGACCCCTACCTGGCGCAAAGGTACCTTTCCGATCCGAGGACGGTTGGTACGAAAGCACTTCTCATCATTTTTGTTTGTGTCAAATGCTACCCATGTGTCCAATTTTGGTACAGCTTCGCTGTGGCCATTTTACACGATGTTTGGTGCAAAGTCAAAGTATGATCTTGGCAAGCCGAGCATGCATGTCATCGTCTTGCATACTTCCCTCCGGCGAGTAACAGTGTATCTCATTGATAAATCAATATATGCTCACGATACTGGTTTAAGATACAGGAAGACTACATCAAAACCAACCATCGGCAAGCCGGAGAGTGCGAATGTTTGACTCATTGCAAGCATGAGCTAATCCACGAAATATGGGACTTGCTCCTGGATGGCTAGCTCATGCATGCGTACGAGCATGGCATGATTATTCGCTGTGGCAATGGTGTACGGCGTGGTGTATCTGCGCGCCTGTTTGATTACACTGCAGACTATCCTGAAAGGTGGGTCCTTTTGCCCGCTCGAGCTCGGGACGTCAGTTCTTGTACAGTTTTATTGATGCATTACATCCACGATTTCATCCACGACTTGTGCTCCACTGGCCACTCGGCAGCTGTCCAGACAACCCATCGCGAGCGCGTCGTACGCTGCAGCGTCTTGGCCGGGCCACCGCGACTGACGACATCGGCTCGCTTGCAGCGCACGCTCTGCAGCTCGAGACAGACACTGTGTTGTCTCGCATGCGCTCCGTGAGAAGCGAGAACCACCAGGGAGGAAATTTGACTCGGATTCGCGATTTCTTCAGAGAACGCCTTGTTGTGTTGCGTGACGAGCGCCGACGAACGACACGCGGTCTCAGCGAGACTGGGAACTTGGAATCTGGCCCTGCATGTGACACTCGATTGCGACCACCCGTGGGACAACGTTTGTAAAGTCCTAACCCCCCTTTGCGCAGATCGTGCTCGTCATAAGCCTTCGCTTCTGTAGACTGCGCCCGAGCAGCAGTCGGCGCAGTTGGCGTTGGTTACTGCCAGATTCGTAACGATGCGCCTCGACGAAAAAAAAACATGTTTAACAAAATATGTCGGTGCTGGAACATATCATCTTGGCAGTGTACCGGTAGCTGTCTATCTCTCCTCTTGTTGTCCGCCCCACTCCTCCCTGTCGTACGCTGTCTCCAACTCAAATATAACGCTCCGACTAAGTCATTTTTTTTCCATAGTTATGAATCTGGCTGAAATACGTGAGGATCCGACGCTTCCACTGCGGAAAGCTGGCAGAGGAGATGAGATCAGCAACGCAATAGATCCATCACATCAAGCGGTCTCCATGAGTGACCTCTCACTGCCCTCCGCAAATTGTGCAGCCTATGGCCCCGACAGTCCGCACGAAGTCTATCAAGCCTGCTGTATGTTTCCACCAATCGAACGATACGACGTGGGCGATCCCGCTGCCAATAGAGCACAGGTGCTCAGCTCGGCGCTCAAGCATTAGGATCCAAGGATCGAACGTGAAGGGGTCTACGCAAGAACTACCGAGAGAAGTCGCCTGATACGTGCCTGTTGGTCGGGACAGTGGCCAAGCAAGCCGCGAAGCACACGTAAACCGTCGACTCCCGTCGACTAAGATCGGCCGAGCTGGCGGTCAGCACACAACTCGACAAGTTAACAGCCTTCAAGCAGTGTCAACAGACAAGCGGTGAGGAACGGTATCTGCATTAGATTGATGTCACTTACAGATGAAGCAGGACAGGAGCAACTGAGGAAGACGCCTTACTGGCGTTGCGAGAACTTCCTCGGCTCTCCCGTCGAAGGCGCAAAGAGTAGTTCTCATTTCTGGGTTTTGATCCGATCCGTAAAATCTCGGGTAAAATGGCCGTATGTTCTCACAACCGACAGGGGTACGAGTCATAATCATCAGAAGAGTGTATACACGCACACACATCTATATATATATTAGTCGAACGGTTCCAGACAAAGCAGCCGAGTCAGCCCACTTCATCATGTCAAGCACGAGCCCATGGGCCCTTGGCTCCCTTGGCCCTCTCCTGACACCTACCAATTTCCTCCTCGCCCTTCTTGTCATCGTCGGGTCATCGCAGGTCTCCAAGATCCTCCACAGAGGTGCGCACACCGCGCGCATTTCCGGCCCACCTTCGCCGAGCTGGCTCTTCGGCGTCGGCCGCATCCTGCGAGCTGCGTCCGACCCCGCAACCATGTACGAAGGCTGGTCGCGCGCGCACGGCTCCGTGTACGCGCTGCCCGCCGCGTTCGGCACGCGCAGGATCGTGCTCATGGACCCTAAGGCGATCTCACACTGCTGTGCGCGGGACACGCACGGGTACTTTAAATACAAGCTGGCGAAGCTCGCGATCCAGGACATGGTGAGCGCACACGCACACGTTTGAATTACCCCCTGTACTTTCGAAGGCCGTCCGACTGATGCGAATCCGCGTCCACCGTGGCGGTGGCCTCTTGTAGGTCGGAAAGGGACTCTTGTGGGCTGATGGAGACTCCCACAAGCGTCAGCGCAGGATCCTCAACCCCGCGTTCAGCAATGTTACCATCCGGAAGCTGACCCCGATCTTCTTCGATATCGGGTACAAGGTTGATTTCTTCGTCTCTACTATCGAGTGACACGCTGACTCTGGGTCCTGATATAGGTCAAGACCGCCTGGGACGAGTTCATAGAAGCGGGTACGACAGGAGAGAGCGTGATCGACGTTCAGACTTGGTACTTCCTCCCGAATACAGCTTCACCCTAATTGCTCACACTGCCGTATTGATAGGATGAATCATGTCTCGTAAGCGCCATAGCTGTCACTTTTTACTCTATGAGTTGACCGAATGCGTATAGGCTCGACAGCATTGGCCTCGCTGGCTTCGCTCACGACTTTGGCACGCTACGGGGCGAGAAGCCGACCGTCGCGGCGGTATTCGATGCCTTTGGCCATGGCAAGGTCTCCCCTCTGCAAGGGATCATATTCGTCCTCGCCCCCGTGGTGCCCTGGCTGATGAAGCTCCCAACGCATCGCAGGCGCACAGTGCGCAGGCTCAACCGGAGTATGGGGGAGATTGCGGATGTCATGCTCGAGCGCTCGCGCAAGGCAGGGGAGAAGGATCTGGAGAGGTCAGTCATAGGGCTCTTGTGTGCGTCGCTTTTTCTCTCTTGTGGGAGGCAACAGAGCTCAGCGATACTACGCACAGTAAAAGCGGAGGGGAATGAAGAAGTCATCACTCAGGACGAGATCATGGCGCAGGTGAGTCATTTTAATCATGCACGGCAACGCACGTGGTATGTTGAAGCATCACGACCTGTAGATGAAGGTCATGATGTTGGCAGGATACGAGACAACCTCCAGTGAGTCTGGTTCCTTTCTCTCCACCTCTCGATTGGTTTCTGACTATTTCTCCTCGTTAGCCACTCTGACCGTACGTCATTCTGTTTGATTATCCCGCATTGCGGAACCTAGCACTAACCGGATACAATGCTGAATGGTACAGTGGGCACTGGTCGAACTGTCGAAGAATCAAGACATGCAGACCAGGCTTCGCGACGAGCTGGAAAAATTCGGCGCTGTCGATCCCACCTGGGATCAGTTGACAGACAGCCTGCCATACCTCGATGCCATCGTACACGAGACGCTACGGGTTCACCCTCCAGTGGTGGAGATCAACCGCGTTGTACGAATCATATCACAGGTTGCTCGTCCATTCGCCTCCTGACTGACCGCCCTTGCAACAGGCCATGGAAGACGACGTAGTCCCTCTGAGCACGCCAACGCGCGCAGCAGCAGGCGGCGCGACGACAGATCGCATCGCGATCGCGCGCGGAACGATCATCACGGTGCCGATCCGCTCCATTCACCTCTCAGAAGATATCTGGGGACCGGACGCCAAGACGTTTAGGCCCGAGCGGTGGCTCAGCGGCGACGAGCCTGCCGCGGTGCGCGCGCGAGAGCTGTCGGGGCACCGCCATCTGCTCACGTTCTTCGATGGCCCTAGGATCTGCATCGGGAAGAGCTTCGCGCTCGCTGAGATCAAGGTACGTATAAGAGTATAAAGCCCGGGCGTGCGCTGAACGAGATCTCCCGTGTTTTGTTTCGCGTCTCGGGTATCAGGCGGTACTGTCTGTGCTGGTGCGCAACTTCGCATTCGAGCTCCGTGACGGGCCCGGGACGAAGATCAAAACGAAGGTGGCAATCATGTCGCGCGCGGCAATCGAAGGGGAGGAGGGGACCGAGTTGCCGCTGCGTGTCAGGAGGCTAGTGTGAGCACTGAGGAGGAGGATTGGACACTGATCTCATATGATCTGCAACGCGCACGCTCTTTTGTTTCCTCCTATACATTGGGTGTTGTTCGCACTCACTGCCTTGAATAAATTCACTCCCCACTCACCCACTCTACAACGGCTTTCAAACCTCTCTGGTATCACGAAAAATCGGTCAAGGCTTGACACCGAAATTCTCTCGATGCTGAGAATGGACAGGCGTCAGTGAGCGAGGCACGACAAGAACCGGCTTTAAGCTCAAGATCGACAGTCAAAATCCATCAACATCGCGAATAGAGCACTAGATGGTACCGTGCATTAGCAACATAGTAGTGTAGCCTCAGCTGGCTATATGCGTAGGTATGGGCAGAATCCTTGCTTCATTCTGGAATAAATTTGAAACTTGTATTTGATCAAACGGATGAATTGGGACTGAAGTAAATCGGCATACAGAGACCAACAGCGACTTAGTAATTGAAATCCGCTACTAACATGACATGCGGCTACTACGCTTCAGAGGTGAAGATATTATCGGCCCTCTGATAGTTGTGGAATGGAAGCTGTGCATTCAGGTTGCGCAACTGGCTGGTCGGCATCGAGCTCTCACTGTTGTTGACGATCGCGATCTCGAACCCGTCGCTCTCCTTCATCTTCTGCTCAAACGCGTGCCCAATGTCGACCGCGGGCCGGAACAACCGCAGCTGCACCTTGACGGACTTTTGCACGTCCAGGAGGTGCACAAGCTGCCGTTTACCAGGCACGGCAGCGACCGCATCGAGGATGGCGGCGTAGGTAGCGTCCAAGTCAGCTATGGGCATGGAGGGGTCGAGCTCAGGGCCGTCCACGACAGTCTTGGGTTTCGCGGCAGACCGGGCAGCTGCGAGCTTGCTCTCCATCCTGTCTGCGAACGCGAGGAGCTCGTTGGCGAGCTTCGTGTTCCGCACGAGCTTCCCGTCTTCCAGAAGAACGTTCAGCGTGGTTCTCAGCTTCTGAACTTGCGTCTCCTGCTGAGCCAGTGGGGGCGGAGGACGACCGAGTCCTGTGATGTTGCGAGACAGGTCGTCCATTCGAGGCATAATGTTGCTGTTCCCATTGCCCGTCCGCATCGTGAGATACCGTTGAGTGATGATGTCAAGCGGTGTCTGTCCAACACCATTCTCTATGTAGAGCCCCTCAGGAGGGATGTGTAGGAGGATGACTTTTGTCAGTGAAGCATCATATTGGTTAGCCGCCACATGCAAGGGCGTCGAGCCTTTTTCGTCCTTGACGAGCAAAAGCGAAGGTTGCATGCCCCATTCGAGCATTGCGCGCAGGCTTACGGACC
>CVKZ01000003.1:2652101-2665909 GCA_001457955.1 Heterobasidion annosum
CTGCGCCGGTGGGTCGTCTACTTTTCTCATGTGACGGCGCTGATGGATCTAGGCAGTCCACCGAGCAAGCCCCCCGTCTCTTCTGACTCGTGTATCTATCTGGGTGCTCTCGGGCGGTGTTCAACGCGGCGGTCGAGATGCGAGTCGTATGTTCGCCGTCTTCAACCGTATGACCCCATGTGCATGTAGTAAATAAATGTATCGCTCCGAATAAAGACGTGGTGTATCGCGAGCATTCAGGTTCTCGACAGTCGAGTAAAAGTAACGGAGCTCGTCTTTGTGGCATGAGTGAAAGTTGAGAGTCGTGGATAATCTACGTATGTGCACATGTACAAGAGCGGTGGGGTAGATGGTCGACTTCTGCGACCCGCGAGCGCGCCCACGGCCTCGAGGGCCCAGTGAGAATGAGAAAGCGCTGATGCATGTTTAACTGCGAGCCGACACAAGGCTTTGAATCGAAGGCCGAGAGGCCGAGCGCATGGAAAGGTACGCATATCGGATGCGTGCCGGGAATAGAATACTATGCAGGCATCCCATGAGCGTGGCGGTGGCTCTGCCAGGCCCCGAAAAGCGTGTGAAGGGGATGAGCCACAGCGCAGGCGGATCGCAACGACGCTAGTCAAGCCCTGCGCGCAGCGCGTCAGCGACCCACAGCTCGGCGCCGCGACACGCACTCACCGGGGTCGCCCTCCGCCAGCCCTGCCCTCCGCCCGCTCTCGCTCTCACGCAGCCGCCGCACGCGCTCCGCGTGCTTCCGCTCGACGCGCGTCAGCTTCCTCTGCAGGCCGCGCGACAGCGCGGGCGCCATCTCCTGCGCCGCGTCCTCCAGCGCGAGCGCGAGCGCGTCCACGGGCCGCATGCCCGTCGCGCCCAGCCGCGCGTGGATCGCGCGCCGGAGGAGCCGCGTGAGCGGGTGGATGTCCCATCGGGGGTTCGCTGGACTCTCGGTCACGCCGAGCACCTCGAAGCGCGACGGCACGCGGAACGTCTCGGGGAACTTGGGCTTGGGCGCGGGCCCTGCCGCGTGTGCGCGCCGCAGGAGCGCCGCCTGCGCCTGCGCGCCCGCGTCCGCGTCCGTCTCCTGCCGGCGCTGCCGCCACGGGCGGAAGGCAAGCAGGTCGTCGATCAGCTCGTCCGAGATGTCGTCCACGCGGAGGCCCGCGGCCGCGTCCGCGCCGAGGAAGCGGTCGATCCAGCGCACGGCGCCCGGCGGGTGCTCGCGCACGAGGTCGACGCGCATGTGCGCCATGAGCGTGACGACGACGACGTGGAACGTCCGCGCGTCCGGCGCGAGCCCGTGCGCGCCGAACGCGCGCAGCGCGACGCTCGCGGCGGGGTAGTCCGCCGTGAGCATGAACACGCGCAGTGCGACGTTGAGTGTGGACGTGGTCAGTGCCCGCGCGCCGCCCGCCCGTGCCTGCGTGGGCACGGCGAGCGCGCGCACGAGATGGCACTCGAGCATCTCGCGGAAGAGCGCGCGCGGGGTGCGCGCGTTGGGGTGCGCCTTGATGCGGCGGTAGCGCGCGGTGCGGCGGTGGTGCAGCGCCTGGAGGGCCTTGAAGAGGCTGCCGAAAGTGAACGCGTCGGGCATCATGGCGAGCGAGCGCTGGGCGCGGAGCGCATCGTAGAGCGCGAAGGCCTTGTGGAGGTCGAGGTGGCGGACGGAGCCGCGGATGAGCGCGTTGAAGAGCGCGAGGTCGGGCGCGACGCCTGCTTTCGTCATGCGGGCGAGGACGGCGTCGATCTGCGCGGAGTTCTGGACGGTGCTGTCGGCGAGCTCGCTCGCGAGCGTGGTGTAGAGCATCGCGGGGGACGCGGGCTCCTGGGCGGAGGGCTTGTCCGCGCGGGACTCGAACCACGCTTCGGCGGCGTCGTAGTTCCCGGCGCGGAGAGAGAGGCTCATGAGCTTGTCGACGGTGGGCGTGTGGAGCTCGTAGTCGGCGCCGCGGGCGTCGGTGTATCGCTCGACGATGCTGGTGATGGTGGCCAGGTCGAGGTTGAGCGTGCCCGCGAGAAAGTCGATCAGGCCGCGCAGGTCGCGTTCGGTACAGGATCTGCGCGCGAGGACAGGCGCGAGCGCATCAGGCAGGGTCGGAGGCGTGCTCTCTAGAAAATGGGAGACCGCTTTCATCTTGGCTTCGACCAGAGGAGAAGGACGGAGTCGGGGAACGGGGTCCTCGGACATCTGTTTGTACAGGCCGGACGCAAAGTCGAAGCGAGAGTAGTGCAGAAAGAGGGAGATGGCATCCTCGTAAGCGGTGACGCGTGATCCTCGGTCGTCGTCCATGCTGCTGAGCTTTAGGTGGAAATAGCGAAGGGCGTCGTCGGGCTTGCCGAGAGCCAGCAGTCTCTTGACGGAGAACTCGAGGTGCTTGACACTACTCCATCGCGCGCGGTGCTGGGTGTGATCTGGTTCGGGCGTAGAGGCAAGGCGGGGGGTCGAGGAGACGTATCTTTGGAGGATGTGGACAGGCGAAGGAGGAGATGGACGACGTAGTAGGGTGCACCGCGGTTCGAGAGAGCGAAGCAGGATGCGCATGTAGCGGATGTGTGCTACATGGGCCGATGGGGAGGCGTACAAGACGTGCGAAGGCCTGGCTAGAAACTGTTCTTCGATGTGAGTTCCGCAGCCGACGTCGATGGCCGCTGTGAACGCACCTTCGAGGACGTTGGGAGCGACGACGACGGCGGTGGCGGGGAGCGGAACGAAAACGCGCCTGTACGATTCAGACTCCGCAAGGACGGGCCTCTTCATTGCTTTCTCCACGCCGACTCAACACCCTCCGCGTGCACGCTGCATCGCTCTGCCCGCCGCGCGAGGTGATGATCACGACGCTGTCTGCACGATCAGTGGTCCTCGACCGCGCATCATAGATCCACCTCCATGTCGCTGCCCACATCAGAGGGCGTCGAGACAGTCGCGCAACCCGCCGTCAACACTCTTCGCTCAAGATTTGAACAACTCGCCCTCGACACCTCCTCTCCATCGTCCTCGCCGTCTCCCAACCGTCCCAGCAACGACACCCGCGATCTGCTCACGGCGGAGACGCCGAGCCCGCGCGCGCGGGCATCGTCGAATCCAAAGGAGCCGTCCAGCCCGTTTGACCCGTCCCGCCATGTCCGAAACTCCTCCTCCTCTTCCGACCTGAAAGCCGCGGGCAAGAGACCCCCGCCTCCCCCGCCCAGTCGTGCAACGAAACCCTCTGCCTCTCCTTCTGCCTCTCCCCATCTTCGTCCGGTCCCGGTGCACGCCGCGTCTTCTGGGTATGCCTCCGATGTCTCCACGTCCAGTCAGTCGTCCATCAGGCGGTTATCGGACAGGCGGCCTCCCCCTATCCCTTCTGCGCTCTTAGATGGCGAGAGCTCGGACTCTCCCACCGTTGGGAGCGTGGCGTCCTTGAGAAACGTGTTTGCGTGAGTGCTCGATCACGCTCGATCTTTCCCCTGTTTTTTTCGTCTCGTCCTACTTTTATACGTTTTTTCATGAGCATATATGCCACGATCTCGACATTTTCTGTAGCACTAGTGGCACGACTTTAACAGTAGGTGCCAATGCACGCCATCTTGTATGAGATGCGATCTAACCCCATGCAGAAGTAAAATGCATTTTAAGCGCATATATTCTGTTTTGACATGCTGTCAAGCTATCTTGTGCCGCGCATATATTGACATATGCCTTTCATAGGACGCCATCCTCGAGTCCGCTTGTCAAGGCTCAGATTTCCAACGTTTTATCCAATGCCGAATCTTCTACCCACGTTCCACCCGCAGTCCCCCCTCGCCCTCCCAAGCCACCTGTGCCCTCTGCATACGCCCATGCCCCCCTCTCTCCTCGTCTCCCTCCCACGCGGCCCCCGCCCAGCCCTCGCGTCCATATTACCACCTTTTCAGACACAGAATCCGATTCAGAAACAGTTTTCGCGCACTCCCAGGCATCTTCCGCAGCCCATGACCCCTTTTATGATCATCCCCATACCCACCACCCTAGACAAGAATCGTCCTCTTCGCTCGAAAGTTCCGACACCTTCTCCAGCAGCTCCAGCTTAGCTTCCCTTCACAGCAATAATAGCAACGTCTTTGCATCCCCTCCGCGCCCCGTGCCTCCACGCCCTCCGCCTCGCAAGGGTGCCACAATTCCAAACCCAGGACCCCTAATAGAATCGCCCTCTCAGCTAGTCATCCCGGGCATTCCTCCACCACTCCCTAATCGCCGTCCATCTGCACCCGAAGAGCCATTGACGCCAAGGCTTCCCGTGAGACATTCTTCGATACCTGAGGACACGAACGTAGCTTCGACGAGTGCGCCGTCACTTCTCGAACAACAGGCCCCGTCGCCCATCGTCGAGCGTAAGCCTCTCGGGAACCACAAGCTCCCGCCGCCGCCGATGCGGACGATTGGGCTGGGCGACAAGCTCCCGCCTCCGCGCCGCATGACATCCGAGTCCTCTGACGAATCAGAGGAAGAGGACCCGAAAACTAGGCTAGCCGACTCTATGCCCGACACCAGTCGTTCCTCGCGTCGCACTCCGACGATCGCCGTTCATCCCCACTCCGAGTCTGAGATCCACGTCCTCGCGCACAAGGGCGCGGTCGCCGTGGCGGGCCACGTGGTTGTTGTCGCGACTGGGCACCACGTCAAGGTCTTCAACCTCGCCCTCTCCGAGCTGCCGATGTTCAACCTCGACGGCAAAGACATGGGGCTCACTAAAGAACTGCGCGTGACGAGCATGGAGTGGCGCAGCGACGTCGAGCAGGGACGGTACGTCTGGCTGGGGACGAAGGAGGGCCACCTGTTCGAGCTGGACGTCCAAACCGGACAGATCGTCGGCATAAAGCTCTCCGTGCATTCGCACGCCGTGACGCACATCCTCCGGCACGGCCCGTCGATGATCACGCTCGACGACAACGGCAAGGCGCTTCTCTTCGCCGGGGACGGGGACGGCTTTCCGCTCCTGGCGTTCACGCAGCCGCGCGTCGCGCGCATCGCGGACCAGCAGACCTTCGTGCGTGTTTTCGGCGGCAAGCTCTGGACGTCGATGAAGGAGCCGAACACCGTGGGCGCGTCGCGCGGGCCGATCGTGCGCGTGTACGACCTGTTCGCGCCGGGCAGCCAGGGCAGGTCGCTCCTCCCGACGGAGCACGTCGGCGCGGTTCTCACGGGCACCGTCGTGCCCTCGCAGCCGGAGCACGTCTACCTTGGCCACGAGGGCGGGCACGTCAGCATCTGGTCCCTCGCGGCGGCGGACGGCGTCCCGGTCTGCGTGGAGGTCATCAAGGTCTCCGCGTCGGACATCGTCAGCCTCGAGGGCGTCAACGACCGGCTGTGGGCGGGTGGGCGGAATGGGATGATCGCGGCGTACGACGTCGTGCCGCGCCCGTGGGTGATGACGAACAACTGGATCGCGCACGCGGGGCTGCCGATGGTGGACATCAAGGCCGACCCGTACAGCATCGACAAGCTCGGGCGCTTGTGCGTGATCAGCATTGGTAGGGACGAGAGGATCAAGTTCTGGGACGGCATGCTCGGCGCAGACTGGATGGGTGAGTGCATATACGTGCATATATGCGCCTTGTCTCCGCGGCTTGCTCACTGAATGCGTTCAGACACGGAGATGCTCAAGCGCGAGAAGGCGTTCAGCACGTTCCGCAACATGAACGTGCTCATCGTGTCGTGGAACGTCGACGCCTCGAAGCCAGACACGCTCATTGGCTCGCCCGACAACCTCAACTTCCTCAGCGACGTGCTCAAGACCGTCGACTCGCCCGACATCATCTCGTTCGGGTGGCAGGAGGTCATCGACCTCGAGAGCCGCAAGATGGCGGCGAAGAGCGTGCTGATGGGCAAGAAGAAGGCGGCCGACGGGGGCATCTCCGAGAAGGTCTCGAGCTCGTACAAGCGGTGGCACGACCGGCTCGTGTTGGCGGTGCGGCTCGCGATGCCGCCCGATACCCCGTACACGGTCATACACACGGAGAACCTGGTCGGTCTGTTCAGTTGTATATTCGTGAAGCAGAAGGAACGCGTTGCGTTGCGGCATGTGGCTGTCGCCACCGTCAAGCGGGGGATGGGCGGGCGATACGGCAACAAGGTGATTTTTTGTGTGTTCTCGCGCAGTGCGCATCGTTGGCTGACGTTCGCCGTGGTTGGCGGTTTTTTAGGGTGGAATTGTCGCGCGCATGGTCATCGACGACTCGTCGGTGTGCTTCATCAATTGCCATTTGGCCGCCGGACAGGCGCACGTGCGTCAGCGGAACGGCGACGTTGCGGCAATCCTCGAGGAAAAGGCCGTGCTCCCTTCGACGGAGGCGCTGGAAGAGGGTTTGGCGTATGTTGGCGGCGGGGATGGATCCATGGTGCTCGACCACGAGATCGTTTTTGTGAGTCCACGCCGGTCGGCCCCGTGCCACGATGCTGAACGGTGTGCGTCTAGGTCAACGGAGACATGAACTACCGCATCGACCAACGGCGCGACGTCGTCGTCGCGGCCGTCAAGGCCAACGAGTACGCGTCCCTGCTCGTGCACGACCAGCTGCACAAGGAGATGAAGTTCAACCCGGGCTTCCGCCTGCGCTCCTTCACCGAGGGCCCGATCACGTTCGCGCCGACGTACAAGTACGACCCGCGCACATCCGAGTACGACTCGTCGGAGAAGCGGCGGATCCCAGCGTGGTGCGACCGCGTGCTGTGGCGCGCGCGGGACCCCGCGCGCGTGCAGCAGCTGCATTACCGGCGGTACGAGGCGGACGTGTCGGACCACCGGCCGATCTCGGCGGCGTTTAGGATGACGGTGAAGTCGGTGCGGCACGACGCGCGGGCGGCGGCGAAGGCGGAGGTGCAGGGCGTGTGGCGCGAGCATGAGAGGCGGTTGCTGGCGGCACTCAGGCAGTTTTACGTCGGGCAGATGGTCGTGTGAGGCGGTGGCGGTGGCGGTAGGTGGATGTGGATGTGGATGTGGGAGGCGATGTGGCGAGGGGAGGAGGATTCGCGGCATCGGACTCCGTGCGAGCCAGTCGGTTTCGTTCGTCAGTATAGCAGTATCAGTATCAGCACCCGCACCAGCACCAGCACGGACCGTTCTCTTCTCTCCTCACTTTTTTTCTCTTTCTTTTTCATTACTTTTTAAATGTCGCATCAGGCTCGGCACGCGCGCATCAGTGTAATCAGTAGAACATACCAGCTTGTAATGGCTCAGAATCCACGGGCTGGCGTTTCGTATCCGTATCCGTATTTTGTATTCCGTATGTCGGTCCGCGGCGGCGGCGACGACGACGATAATAGTAATGATAATGATGATAATGATGATGATAATTTCGGGTTCGGTCGATCCTGCGTGCGAGCGACCGACGGGCGGAGGACGAGGGCGACGAGGACGAAGACGGGCCTTGGTTTCGGCAGACGGTGTCGTCCGCTTTGGGGATCCGCGAGGGTCGTCAGTGGGTCGTCCTCAAGCTTCAATCCCACCCGCCGGCTCTGGGCTCGAGTCGCGTGACCCCTGCGCGTCGTTCGTTCGGGCTGCTGCTTTGTGCCCCAGCGGCCAGTGCGGTGATCAGACATGAGCATCGTTGATTTTGGGCGGCTACACAGCGGCGGAGGTCCGCGGACGTCTTGCGTTCAAGGTGCAGGAGCGGTGAGGCGCCCAGTCGGAGAGTGACGGCCCTAAAGTCGCCGGTTGATATATGCCTCTGGCAGACGCGGTTCTTGAGTCGCGTTCGCTGTTTGTCGTTTGTGCCGCGCGAGGCTGGCGTTGCCAAGGTTCTGTTCATCTTGTAGCACCTCATAGACTTGAGTGTGTCAGACGAACGGACCCCGGCGGCGAGCAATCCTATCCACCTTCCGATCCTAGTCGGCCAGCCTCCCGGCTGTCATCAGGACAATCTGAACGCGCCGCAGTCTGCCAGTCTACTTCTACTCATTTGCCTATGCTACTGCTGTACCGCGTGGACAACCCTGCTTATTCCTTCGCAGCCCGGCAACTGCCCACCGCGCGTCGAGGTGCTATATCGGGGGAGAGCGCACGATACCAGTGGAGGTGTTTATTCAGCCGCTCTCGCTTGCGTGGTCCACGGGAGTCGGCTTTACGAGATGCCTCACAGCTGTTCGCGTTGTATGTATGCTAGTGCCAGTGCCAGTGCCAGTGCTAGTGCTGGGCATCAGCTTTCGATATTTCGTACTCAACTCATACAATGCCGGGATAATTCACACCCCCTCTGCGCGGTCTCGCCTCGTCCCTCTACTCATGGAGCGATGCGATGGATGATTGATAGTACATGTGCGCCGGCGATCCGAAATCCGCCGCGGCACTGCGTCGCGTTGCGTGAAGTCCGATGCTCTCTACGACTACCGCATCCGTCCGGCGATCTGCCGCTCCCTGCGCCGCCCCAAGACGCACGTCGCACGAATGCACGTCACGCCTCTCAGGCCAGTCTCAGTGCCTCACGGCGGCCGTCTCCCCCGTACAAATAAACTATTATAACACGCGCACCTGTGCGGCGTCCGGCGTGCCGATCTTGCAGCAGGGTCCGCGTCCACGACGGCGGCGGATGAGGGGGACCGGAGGGGGACGTGCCCGCCCTCGACTTCCCCCCACTCGTCCACTCGGCAAGCGTGCGATCGTCCGGCGCCCAGTCGCTCCTGCCGGCTCGCGAGGCCTCCCTACAGGCCCCCGAGATCCCATGCGCGCGAGCTCGGCTTTTGTCTGCCAAGATGAGGCGAGCACTGCAGACGGCCAAAGCCAACGCCAAAGCCAAAGCGAAGTATGCTACAGAGATTATATTAGTACTTCCGTCGATCCACACGAGCAGTATGCATATCTACGAGAACGGTCAGCGAGAGATGGGTTAGCAGCCGGGCAAGACTGTACAGATGAACGCGAACACGATGACGAGACGACCCTTCACGACCACGACTACGACCACGAGCAAGAGCGAGAGCAAGACATATCAGCTTGGTACTGACCACGACCACGCGGTGACCGCCTACGAGCCCACGGCCTCACACGTCGGTCTACGCACCACATCAAACGGCCCTCCTCTTCCTCGCCGGGCTCCGATCCGTCCCCGGCCCCGCATCCTTCTCGCTCTCCAGCACCTTCTCGCTCTCCCCCTCCTTCCCTTTCCCCTTCCCCTCATCCTTCTCACCTTTCACAGGCTCCAGCTCCCGCGCACGCTTACCCGAGCGCAGCATCCTCTCCGCACCTGCACCTGCACCGCCGCCGCGGCCCTCGCGCGTCGGCGACCCCGGCACCGGCAGGACGCGCCGCCCATAGTCCTTATCGACCGTCATGAACTTGTTCTCGTCTCCAAACGACGGCGACGACTCCAGCGGCGTGCCTCCTCCACCCACACCCACACCCGCACCCGCTGCGCCCCCGCCGGCGCCGGCGGGGAACAGGCCGCTGCGGCTCGTGACGCGGGAAAAGGGCTTGCGGGGCTTGGACGACTGCGATAGCGGCGGCGGCGGCGGCGGCGGCGTGGACGGCGTGGACGGGAGCTCGAGCTCGGTGGCGGCGATCGTCGGCGAGGGCGGGACGGAGTCGGCCATGAGGGCTGCGGCTGCGGCTGCGGCCGCGCGGTCGCGGAGCTGTTGCATGATGGAGCGGTACCCTGCTTGGACGATGCCGAAGTAGCTGTGGGGTCGCGGCGGTGGTCAGCGGTGGGCTCGTCGGGACCGAGCGGCGGGAGGGAGGGGGCGCGCACCGTATGTCTTTGGTGTACACGCGCAGGAGGACCTCGCCGAAGCTCGCGGGCATCAGGATGGACAGGTCGCCGCGCCCGGCGTGCTGAGAACCTAGAAGCGCCGGCGATCAGCGAACGCATTCAGAGGCGGCGCGCGCGAGGAGCAGCGTACGCACGGTCGAGGTTCCGCTTGGAGTAAAACTTGACCGAGTCGAGCGGGTTGTCCTCGCCCATGCCGTGGTGCATCTGCGAGAGCGAGACGACCACGTCCCTGGCCTGCAGCGCGTCGATGTCCTTCGACTGCGACGCGCGTGCGGCCGCGGCGTCGAGCCGCTTCGCCTCGCGCACGATCGCCGCCGCGGTGACCTCCTCCTGGAGGAGGTCGTGCATGCCCCACTCGAACACCTTGTAGTCGACGCACTTGTACAGGTCGCGCTCGCGGATCCGCGCGAAGATCGCGCGCGACTCGGCGAGTTCCTGCGGGGAGTGGGTATGTCAGAGGGCGCGGCGCGGTGTCCGCCACGCAACTGAGAGAGGGGCAGGGAGGCGGGAGACGCTCACGGGGTTCTTCGTGCGTTCGATGAACGGCATGATGTCGTCGGTGAGGGAGATGTACTCGCTCGGCTGCTCGATGCACTCTGCGATCTGCATGTGCGGATCGGCAGCGAGGAGCGCGTCGATGATCATGAATTCGATCGCCTTGGCTGTGCGACGTTTGGCATGTCGTGAGCATGCCAGTCAGACTACTCGAGCGAGATTCGAATACGTGCCGGTCTTGTGGTGGTAAATGCGCTTGTGGAGGCTAAACTGTTCCAGCGTGAGTCAGCTCGACGCGCACGCGTACTAGTAGGGGGCCACATACTCTCGTGTAGCAGAGCTCGTAGACCTGGTTGGCATCCTTGATGTCGAAGCAGATCTCGTTGTCGACGACCCTGGACGAGTCGATGAGCCTGTAGAGGTGTGAGCTGCGTCGAGCAGACACGCGCGCGCGTCTGGACGGACCTGCTGAGAGAGAGGTTGCCCCGCTCGCCGATGGCGTTGGAGTCGCGCGCGATGTAGTCGAACCTGTGTGAGAGCCGGGGTCGGTGGAGAGACGGGTCACAGTCGGCGTGGAAGTACCGACTTGTCCACGTCGATGCCGTTGCGCTTGTTCGCGACGATCTCGAACAAGAACGGCTTCTCGAGGGTGTCTCTGCAGGTTTGCACAGCATGCTATCAAAATCAGGAGGGACGCAGCTCGGAGAAACACGCACGCGCAGCGTTTCTTGTCGCCCGCGATGAGGGCCTTGATGAAGGTCGCGTCCTGCTCCGAGATGCCCAGATTGTACTGCCTGATCATGTCGTCGAACATCATCTCCGACGCGTCCTCGTGTTTCCATTTTTTGCCTTTCCTGTAAATGGGTCGTCGGGTCAGCGGCGTCGCGCGAGAAGAGCGACGGCGGGGACAGACAGCGCGCGGGGGATGAACATGCTGTCCCATACGTGGCTCCAGGGCCCGTGTCCGAGGTCATGGCACAGGCCGGCGAGCATGACGCAGCGCACGTCGCGATCGGTGATGTCGAGCTCGGGCTGTGACTTCTGGAGGTGCTCGGTCATGAGACGCGCCAGGTGCGCGACGCCTATTGATAGTGGGCGCGTGGGTGGGTGCCGCGCAGTCTGTCCGTGAGTACGTGCGGAAGGGGCGAGGCAGCTGCGGAATACGGACCTAGACAGTGCTCGAAGCGGTTGTGGGATGCCCCGGGCCATACGTAGTACGAGGTCCCGAGCTGCTTGATGTTGCGGAGACGCTGGAAGTGTTTGCTGGGCGATGTACGTCAGCGAGGGACGTGCGTGGGGAGTGGGGGTGGGTGTATGGGCGCGTACGTGTCTACTACTGCGCAAACCTCGGGCGCAAGGGGGACTATGAAGCGTGTTGCGTGTCGCGAATGAGCGAGATGAACGGCGTTCATGAAGATCCAAGTATCGCGGGTGTCAGTACGCAAAAGGTGGGTTGAGATGGACAGGAGCACGCACTATAGTCATGTATGGGGTCTTTGAATCGCCTGGTGGTGCTCATGGCAGACGCAGAGTCGCTTTCGTCGTCCATGTCAGCCATGGCGCAGGCCTTTTATAGATGTCTGCAGGTCAGCTCGTGTCCGTCGCCATACTCGCGGGCAGAACCTACTAGATGCAGCACGGCGATCACTCGGGGGTGAAAATGTGTTTGGTCGCTGACGACGGGGCGAACGGGGAGGGTGTGGGAGGACAGAACGAGCTGGATGGCGCGGGGACCTGGCAGCCGATGAGGAAAGACGCGACGCGCCCCGTGGGAAAACCTTCCCTATATGGGTACCTTCGGGTAGGCGTCGATCGGCGTTCCTGCAGCCTCCGATGCGTATGTTTCCCCGTCCCCAACCGCGTCTGCTCGAGACTTACAGGAACGACTCCTTGAAACGATGCGGCCGTATTCCGGGCTTCTAGCACTCTGGCAGCCTCTGATTTCCCAAACACAGACCAGCACGGCTAGTACTGTACTACTGGCCCTGAGGCCTGTGCATGCCGCCGTCTCTATTCGAGACGCAGAGCCAAACCGGTACAGTATAGCTTCGAAGCCGGGTTTCACACGCAGCCCGTGGTCGCACGCCCCTGTACGTCGCGAACACAGGAAGGAAACGCGACCGTGCCCACAAAGCTCCATGTCGAGCACAGCGTCGGCCAGGCTCTCCTGGAGGCACCGATGCAGCACTGCCCAGCACACCGCGCTGATGACGAGCCGCATCGGCATCCTGACGCCGACACTCGATCCCGCACTCTTGTGGAGGCTTGCGAGCTTGCTTGTTCCCCCACATCCTGACCTAAAATAAAGCATCTTCTCGGACATTCGAGTGCGCGCCGTAGTGCCGGCCTATGCGCTCTCAATTCGGACGAAATTGCGGCCCATTAGATGATCCTCCAGACAACCCTAAACCCCTTGCTTCTGCCGTTCCGAGGCCGGAAACAGCTTCAAGTGTGTGGCTCCAAGACCGAGTACTGTGTGGCCGGGTGAGATGCGAGCAGTGCATGGTGCGTGGACTGGACGCCGCGACGACCGGTTTGTTTTCAGCTATATTGTTGCCGTGCGGTATGATCACGACAATCCCCTCGCAGACGCCACGACTTGTACCGACGGCGCTCCATGCTTCGAGAGGAGATACCGCAGACGATCCACCTCTATGCTCTCATCGGGCATGTTGTCGCACTCTGGTGCACTATCGCTGATCCCGTGCGAGCTTAGCCAGCGCTCACCGTTCGTTCTCGTCGCCTCGAAATGGAAGTGGATGTGACCCCGTTGATGCTCATCGAGACCCAGCAACGTACGACCACTACTCTGCGCCGGTGCGATAGCGGTGGTAACACGGTACCTCTACCAACTATCCCGGCCATGAGCGTGGCCCTCCGCTTAGAACAGAGAGAGGGCAAGCCCCACCATACTTCTTCCACGTTCAGCGATATCTACGATGTGAGCGACAGGGTCGCCCTGATGTCGTATATTCAACGGGAGAGCCGCTCGATGCTACCAAAATCCTCTGCTTAACTTATCGGTATCAAAGTCCCGCTCCATCCCAGCGTTCTTTCCCAAACACCATATGATTATTTTCGAAAGAGCTATGAGAGGAGAGGATAGTACAGCTAAAGGCTATCATCGCATCTCCGTGGCCGCTTCGAACATCGCCCGAGGGCACCCAGAGTCTACGCAGAAGCCAGCTTGCCGACCAAGAGCGGTAAATGTAGAAGAAACAGAAGGCTTGCTCGGTGGACTGCCTATATCTATCAATGCCGTCACATGAGAAAAGTAGACGACCCACCGGCGCAGACGACGCGGCGCCTGCGACCATAGATCTGCATCCCCGCTCGCTCG
The DNA here is from genome assembly GCA_001457955.1 of Heterobasidion annosum. Taxonomy (NCBI): domain Eukaryota; kingdom Fungi; phylum Basidiomycota; class Agaricomycetes; order Russulales; family Bondarzewiaceae; genus Heterobasidion; species Heterobasidion annosum. The sequence goes on from CVKZ01000003.1 coordinate 2,665,654, forward strand.
TTGTGAGTCAGCGCGGTGCAATTCAACACCCACTTGAAGAACCTGGAGAGGGGGGAAAAGCCTCGCCCGAAGACGAGAAGGAGGAAAAAATTGTGGTGCCGCAGTGTTGCGGCACCTGGGGAATGCGAGCCCATCCGCACTCGGATCCCACCCGTGCGTATAGATCGGTCGTCTTCCAACCCCGGGATACACATTCCGCTAGAAAAAAAAACTAGCTGCGTGCCCGCCCACAACCGGTGCCCACCCGGCGTGTTTC
>CVKZ01000003.1:2686088-2699058 GCA_001457955.1 Heterobasidion annosum
AGGGGACTCCCACAAACGCCAGCGCAAAACCCTCACTCCTGCGTTCAGCAACGTCACCATCCGGCAGCTGACCCCAATTTTCTTCGATTCTGGATACAAGGTTAATCCGGCCCATTTTCATATTGAGTGGTACGCTGACCACGGGTCCTGATATAGGTCAAGACCGCTTGGGATGCGTTAATTGAAGCGGGGACGACGGGTGAGAGCTTGATCGAAGTTCAGACATGGTACCTCCATTCGACTGCCGCTTCGACTAAATTATCTCACACTTTCATACGATAGGATGAACAACGTCTCGTAAGCGACACCGCTGTTAATATCCTCTTCTATGATTTGACCGGATGCGCGCAGGCTCGACAGCATCGGCCTCGCCGGCTTTGCTCACGACTTCAACACACTGCGGGGCGAGAAGTCGACTGTCGCGGCAATACTAGATACCTTCGGCAATAGCGTACCTTCCACGCTACAGGGGATAATATTCGTTCTTGCCCCGGTGGTGCCGTGGCTCATGAAGCTCCCGACGTACCGCAGGCGTATGGTGCGCAGGCTGAATCGGCGTATGGGCGAGATTGTAGATGTCATGCTCGAGCGCTCGCGTAAGGTAGGGGGAGAGAAGGATCTGGAGAGGTCGGTCATAGGGCTCTTGTGTGCGTCGCTCTCTTTTTCATGCGGCAGGCAGCAAAGCTGAGAGATGCCACGGACAGTAAAAGCGGAGAGGAATAAGGAGGTGATCTCTCAGGACGAGGTCATGGCGCAGGTGAGTTATTTGTATCGTTCACGGCATGTTGACATATCGTCACTTGTAGATGAAAGGCATGATCATGGCAGGATACGAGACAACCTCCAGTGAGTCTCATTTCCATCTCTCCATCTGTCGATCGTCCTCTGACTTTACTTATTCGCCAGTCAGTCTCACCGTACGCCATTCTGCTTGCTTTTTCTCTATCACAGCGCACAGCACTGACTGAATTCAATGCGGAATGCTGCAGTGGGCACTGATTGAGTTATCGAAGAACCAAGAAATTCAGACGAAGCTTCGCGATGAGTTGGTCCAATTCGGCGCAGTCGATCCCACATGGGATCAATTGACGAACAGCCTCCCGTACCTCGACGCGATCGTACAAGAGACGCTACGGACGCACCCACCGGTATTGGAGGTCACCCGCCTTGTACGAATCATGACATAGATTGCTCGTCCGCTGTGCGCGCCTGACTGATTATTCTTGCGACAGGCCATGGAAGACGACGTGGTGCCCCTGAGCACGCCCACGCGCGCAGCAGACGGCTCGAGTGTAGATCGCATCGCGATTGCGCACGGAATGCTCGTCACCGTGCCGATCGCTGCAATCTAACTCTCAGAAGATGTCTGGGGACCGGACGCGAAGATGTTCAAGCCCGAGCGGTGGCTCACCGACGACAAGTCCGACGCGGCGCGCGCGCGCGAGCTGGCAGGGCACCGTGCTCTGCTCGCGTTCTTCGATGGCCCTAGGAAGTGCCTCGGGAAGGCCTTCGCGCTCGCGGAGTTCAAGGTACGTGGGAGAGGGTGAACGGCGGCCGATTCACACGTGCTGACTGATCCCTCTTGTCCTTTTTCTTGTCTCGGGTGTTAGGCGGTGCTGTCTGTGCTGGTGCGGAACTTCGCGTTCGACCTCCGTGACGGGCCGGATACGAAGGTCGAGACGAAGGTGGCGATCTTGCCGCGCCCTGCAAGAGAAGGGGAGAAGGGGACGCAGGTGCCGCTGCGTGTCAGAAGGCTAGGCTGAGGAGGACTGGGCATTGTTCTTTATGATCTGCATCACGTACACTCTTTTTTTTCTCGTACATCGGGTGTTCTCGACACTGAATGCATTCTATGCAATATACCCTCTTCCAAAATGGCTTAGAAAGTGACCATCGCGCGACGCCCAGTATATAATAATGGCAGCAGAATAAATACAGCGTCCGATGAGGCAAGTTTCCAAGATCGTAAAGTAACACAGTGCAGGTGATTATAAGTATGAATGCAAATAAAGATGAGGGGAGGACGACTTGAGCCCATTGAGGAGAAACTGAGATGGGTGCATATGCATTCTTCAGGCAATGTTTGATACCCCAAGTACAATGATTAAGGGTTTTGAAGCTTCTTAGGTAGCGTATTGACCTTGACCTGTGCATTGGCATTATTATAGTCGGGGCAAAGGTCCTTCCAGGCAGCTGTGACATATCATGTCAAGCAAAGAAGCAGAAAGCGTAAACAGGGAAGACAAACCAGGAGTTGGGTTGACGAGAGGCGTGTCTTGGATGTCTTCAGCAAAGACGGCAGCAAATCCGCTGAAATGCCGAAAAATGGAATGTATGAGGAACAAATAGATACATATGGCCATGGCAGGTGAGGACGTACGCGGTAAGATGCCAGTCAATGTGGCAGTGGAGGAACCAAGGTCCTGGGTTGTCGGTGTAAAAGCGGATGGTCGTCTGATCGCTGGAAGACGTGCCAATGTTGACGACATCGCGACGGACGGGATTGGCATAGTTATAGGAACTGTTTCCGGCACTGCGAACCACAGAGAACGAGTGCTGAGAGAATCTGTCAGCGACCTTCCTTTTACACTGATTATGAAGGGACGTACTCCATGAAGATGAACAGGGTGCTGCGAAAACGGAACAGTGGAGTTAGAGAACGAGAACGTAAGACGGATATAAAAGAAGACTTACGCCACCGCCGATCGCGCCCCCCGGAATCACAAGCTCAACGCTCTTGTATGGGGCTAGTTCATAAATGCTGCCTTTGGGGAGCAAGTCTGTTACTTTCTTAGCCCCGCTGAGAATTTGCAGTAAAACGGGCACGGTGGGTGGGGAAAATGATGTGCCGTTGACTTCGAACAACCCAGCGGCGCCGTTCTGAAAATATAGGCGGTCAGCGTCATAGCAGGTAGTTCGCAAGTTCGATACGCACGAACGTGACGTCAAGGGTGTAGTTAATGTCGGCACCTCCAGGTACGGGTTTTCCAGGCTGTTAAGCAATAGAGGTCAACACAAGGACAGAACGCACGTGTGACTTATGATACGTACTGCACTGGGATTCTCTCTAGCCTGTTAATGACGAGCGTTCAATCAGCCTGTTGACAGATTGTTTGAGCGCTACTTACATGGAGATTGGTCTCGACCATAGGCTGTGTACTTGCGACTAAAGGCGTCGTAGGATCAACAGTGGGTGCTCCTTTGTAACGGAAAATAGCTGAGTTGCGGGCATTATCGAAACCCGGGGGTACCGTGTTGGGCGCTGCGCGAATCCAGTAATTGTCTACTTTCTGGTTTGCATTTACGACGATGGAGTAACGTTGACCTAACAACAAATGTTCAGCCTTTCAATGATTGATATGCACATCGGCTATAACTGACCCGCGAAGACTTGCACGGAGTCAACGATCAAGGGGTTAACATTGTTGCCATCCGCTTCGATGATGGTCATCTTATGTTGATCGATGGAAAACACGAAATTCGAGTCGCAGGACATAGAGATGAGTCGGAAGCGGTATCTAAGGAATAAGAGAAGATCTCTAGTCAGCGTTGTGTTGTAAGAATGAGAGCGGTATATCCGTACCTTTTCCCCTGCGTCACTCCAACAACTGCCAAAGTGGAGTTGGGACCTCCTTGATAGCGGCCCAGGCCATTGATCAAAGTAGAGCTCGGTGAACTGTTGGTCACATGGTCAGACGAAGATTCCCGGTGAGCGAAAAGGGAATGCTCACGGAGGTCCGGCGGGAGGGTTGGTGGAAACGTAATGATACCAATCTGCAAGGGTAATGACAGTACTCTCTGAAAGGCCACGAGCATCAGAAACAGACAGCATCGTGGAGGGTGTGGGAATGCCACAGACCATCATCGACGTCATATAGATACTTATAGGGGTCAAGGGGGTCGTAGATGACCAAAGGACCTCTCAGACCGTCACAGTATTGAGCAGACAGGTGGGAGTGGTACCAATACGTCCCATATTGTTGCGCTGAGCTGAAGGTATAACGGAAGCTGTTTCCAGGAATGATGGGGCATTGATTAACGAAGGCAGGACCATCGGCCCAGTTGGTGGTGTGCTGGAAGAGGCCATGCCAATGCTGCCATGAAACGAAGACATGTCAGCCCCCACGCTGATATGTGTAAAGAGAAAGCTACATACGATAGAGGTAGCAACGTCCATGGTGCTATCTGTCAAGTCATCGAAGACATTGATGCTGAATGATTGGCCTCGGTTCGCTGTGATCAAAGGGCCGGGAAATGTGCCGCCTGCGAGGACGGTGCTGTTTACAGGAATGTGAGTGACGGGTATGGGTCATACGAGACAAAGAGCGACTACTGACTCGCGACTGAAGCCGTCGGGGGATATGTTCTTGTTAACGATGTGCAAATCGGCGACAGGGCCAATTGAAGCGAGCGCAACCGTGGGCAACAAGGCCGCGAGAGGAACGATCTGGTAGAGACTTAGCATTGTAGCCTAGAGGTATAGAGAGAACCCGAATGTAGTCTGAAGAAATCCGCCAACGCCCGTGGGGTATTTATACGTGTTCCAGGATTTCTGACATGTAACATAGGAAACAAGAGGCACATTCGCGAGTCTGAGTGTAGGCTATACTTCCGGACTGCATGACGGACAGGCACAAACGGCGCAATGACAGATGCCGAGCGCTCAGCTGTTTCAAGTCTGCGAGCTCGTCCATGATAGGAAAGGGGTAGGAGTCACACAGAGAATGCTTTGTATGGCGTCCGCTCAGATAAAATGAAGACATACCCCTCGAAACTTGCGAGAAAGTGTGAGAATTAAGTGCCCTCGCGTATAATGAAGGATTGATTGGGACTTATTCCGTCCTCCGCGGGGTCAGACTAGTGTGTCGAAGATCCTGAGGCAGAAAGCTTCCACGTCAGTGGTCACCTCCAATGGATAAGCTGTCCATTATTTCACCAATTCGGAGATTCACGAGGGCCTTCGATATTGACAGAACGCATCTATGATGCGAATCAAATTCATAATTAAAACATTTTGCTGTGGGGAAGGGTCCTGATACGCACTCACAACGTCAGGACAGCAACTAGCCTAAGGTAGACAGTCTGAGATTGTACGAGTCAATAGCACGGCGACCATTGCCGATGGCTACAAAGGCTATGTTCCTAGCTAAAACGCTCCATTTCCACCTAGACTCTGATTTGTGCGTGTTTACGTTTAGCGCTTAGCAGGGTGTCAGTACAAAATGAGGAAATGCTACCTGCTAAGAAGGATCTGTGAGGCTACAGGTTCGAGGCCGCAGGACTTTTCACCTTCGTAAGCCGCAACATGCATTTGGGATGTCCAAGAACGGCGCCTGCTAGAGCAGAACGTTAGAAACAGGCTGGGCACCATACGGCAGTGATGGCAGTGAAAAGGAGACAAACGCTGTGGCCGACGCCACCAATATTTTAGCTCCGACGTCGCTGTTGTCCGAATATGGCAAGTGGGCCACGGGCCCCGACTCAACAGCGTTCAAGCCTCTCGGGTCGGGTTGCCAGCATCTACGGCCGCCAATTTGTACATTCCGGATGGCTATCATACTATCTCAATGGAAAATGTGGGGCTTAGGAAGGAATTGAGCTTAATCTGACTTTGAGCATCCTCACTCTCATGAATCGATTTCGTCCAAGAAGAGTCCATTCTATCTCTCCAATACTCTGATATCTCGACCACTCAACTTAAGTCGTCCGTCAAGATACAGGGAAATACCTTGGTATCAAGGATGATTACAATACGCCATAGCACAGAAATTCACTTTAAACCCGACATATCCACTTAACCAGCCTGGCTGGAATAGAGGGAAAGATACAACACTGTTTCGGGTTTTGTCGGGCTGAATCGCTGAAACCTCAAGGTTCCACAAGGTCCAGGCTGTGAGAGGTATCATATTGATCGAATGCGCGCTTGATCTGAGGCAATTCATTTTGCGGCGTCTAGTAACCGGATCCAGTCGTTTACCAGCGTCAACAAATCTAAGGATATCCTGGATCCGAGCGCGCAAATGCGGCCCACATAGGCTTGAACGAGGCTAGGCAGGTATTATAAGAAACAGGAGCATTTTGATGGCAAGTGAGCGTTCCAATTCCCAAGTTGAGCGCTCAGTGGCCACGGTCGAGGTTACTGCTGTCGCGGAGATATCACTTCACATCACCTCGCCCATCCGAGTCCTGTCCTTGAGCACCGCAAGATCCCGGTCCTGATTTCTTGGTAATAATGAAATCATGCTGTGGCACCTCGGAGCGATGTCACGGCCTGTGGCGGCCTGTGTTGAGCCCGCACATCCAAGGCACATGAGCTCAGAACGAAATTGGCTCTGGAGGTCAGGGAGCGTAGATGGTTCCTTCAATTGAAACTTTGATGTTGAACGATATTGGATGCTCCAGTTCAATGTACCTGTATGGCAGCCGAATAGTTTCTCTTGAACGGAGGCATTGAGCTCTTCTCTGAGCGGTCTGACATGTCCGCCTGTCTGATCTGTATCGAGCCCTGGAACCTGAGAATCGAAATGCACGTCGAGTTCGACATGGCAATGATACAAAATCAAGACATTCTACTTCCGTCTAGCTCGAGGTACATACAACATTGATGTTCAATCGACACCTGCACCATCACGGGGTGGCTGGACATCATCTTCATCTTCTGATGTGTCTTGAGCATCACCTGCACTGCTCGACGATCCAAAGAAGCGGGACATGATGTTTCGCAAGACACGGGTCGGCAAAGGCTGGGACAGGCTTTGAGTGGGAATGCACTCTGACGAAGAAGAGATGACAACTCACAACAGCTTCTTCTTCTTCCTCATCCCCGTCCCCGTCCTCCTCTTCCTCATCCTCGCTCCCATCCTGATCGTGATGACCAACATCAATATTCTCCCGCTCCTCATTCACGGCAAGGTCTTCCCCATCTTCCATGTCCGCTTCTGCTGGATTATTCACAAACACCAGTTCCGTCTCGGGCATCCCTCCGGGCATCTCATCACCATTGACCCTATCACGCTGCAAAGCGAACCCCATGAGAATCCCCTCAAGCATTTCATCAGGCATGCCATCAGCAGCTTGTGCAAACTGAATAAGCCCTCTAGGAAACTGCTGTAGGAGGAAAGGATCCCCTTCGAAAAGAGCCTAGATCAGAAAGCAGCGCACTATGTCAATCAACCGCAGATATCTACATCAGTGAACACAAACGTGCCTGTAATTGCTGCCTGAAACCTGCATCCGGAATGAGCTGTTCTAACATACGCTGCTGACGACGTCGGCTCATCGTCCCCGACAAGGCGTCTTCTGCGCCCTGGAAAAAGGCGTCGTCGTACTCATTGACCCTCGTCACCGGCGGAACCGGATCGCAAGCCAAGTTGTTGCCGCCAGTGATCGATTCGGGCAGATATGACAGCAGACGCTGTGCCGGAGCGCCGAGGACCGTGACGTGTCGGGCGACCGAGGTGGGAAAATTCTTCGCCTTGACAAGAACACTGAAACGCTCATAACCAGGTGCACTCATGCAAGACCCAGGAAGAGTGCCTTCATTCACGACCTCTTGGACAGTTTGCGCAAACCAGGCACCGACGTCGGCGACCTTCCATAGCGACGCAGATCGCTGAACGTAGACGTGAGAAAGAAGGTGAAGGAAAGATTCTTCGGTCGAAGAAAATCTGAAACCAGGTCAAACCAAAGTTGATGAGTGAGATATGTGGAAAGACGTACAGCCCCTTGGTGAATATCCTGAATGCGCCCTGACTTCTGATGTCAGAGGGTAGGAGAATTTCCGCCTTGTCTGCTAAGAGAGGGACAATGGAGGGAAAGGCAACTATGGCCTGTTTCAGGGCTTCTGTGCTCTTCTGCTGCTGAGGCCATCATCAGTCAGGCTTGGAGGACCGCCCGGTCAACGTCCGCACCTGTGATTCATTGCTACGAGATCCGGAACGTAGCGCTAATGCCCTTGCATACGCCCAGCCGGGCAAAGCAGTTACACACACCCGCCCGCGAAGGGCATGGTCTTGTCTAGATGTTTGAGAATTGATGAGATCATACATATCAAGTAACCATCGACCCTTGCCGGCCTTGACAGCCAGGTGATCGAGATGCAGTAGCGCGCCGTGAGGGTCTGTCCACGGATCTAACGAGTAAAGAAGGCGGCAAAACTCGAAAGCGGTCTGGAATAACCCTCGCCGTTCAAGATCACTGATGAAGTATCAGAATAAAGCTTGAATCGGTGAAATAACCCCGCCAGTTACATTACTTGTCGGTGAAGAGCCAGAAAAAATGGTCTGTTTTCGACATGGTCATAATCTAGCCTGTTCGCGCCGTTGGTGAAGTTGAAGGCTCCGACAAAGGCACGTTCGTACGCGAACAAGGCACGGTCAATGAAGTCGGCAGCCTGGCTATATTCTGGGGTAAAAGAGTGGCGTCTGGTGTCAAATGTCCGAGGACAAACATCATAAAAATAAGTACCTTCGCGATGACTATACAGCTCCGCAAGCTGCAAAAGGGTGTCTGCATGCCACGGCACTTGTCGAAGGATACTAAAAAACCCTTCAGGGTCTGACAGGCAGGGCACGAGGATCAGATGGTAGAATTGATATTAGATATATCAGAACGCTTACCGCCAGACAGCACGGTTCGCATGAATGTCATTGTCACACCCTTGTACCTCTTGCTGTACTCTACTGTCCACCAACGCTCAGGGACGTCTGACCAGGAATTTCCGCCCAACTTGTTCTTGAGCTCTTCATCCGAGAGTGGTCGAATGGTGAGTCCCTCACGCAACTTTGCCGGCCCCCAGTTGGCTTGAGGGCGGACAAGGTTTGAACGCGATGCTGGCTGTCGGCGAGCGTTAGACGTTGTTGGTGCTGAAGAGTTTCTCGCTGCGTGCATAGCTTTCGCACCAAAGAACTTGCGCATTTCGACATCGGGATCAAGATTAGAAAGGGTCACTGTCAGAAGGTCATTGAACGCCTGAGACGGTTGGCTTGTGAGAGTTGTGGTAGACTTCGAAGGCACGCTTTTGAGATCGGGATATCTGAGTGACGACGAGACACGTTACATGTTAGTTACAGACGGTGGAGGGAAGGACTGACTTGATCGAAAGTTCTTCCAGCGCCCGATCGATTTCGTCTCGACCATCTTTCCGCTCTTTGGCTTTCTGTTTCTTCAAAGCTTTCCGCTCCTGCTTTGAGGGGCCCGATGTCGGGGTAGACGGAGACGGAGATAGCGCAGGTGATGACGTCTGCTTCTCGACGGGCGTTTTGGCAGGCGTGGAGTTCGACGTGCCTTTCTTCTTCTTTTTAGGCTGCAAACCGTACATCAGTCAAGACTTCTCCAGAGAATCGGCATGTACAGCTCACCTACCTTCTTCGCCTTTGCCTTATGACCTTCTCCAGAATCTTCGTCTATGTCATCCGCGGCCATGAGCTGGGCGAAGATTTAGAAAGAGGAGTTCGATTCGGATCAAGCTGAACATCTTCATGTCGTGAGCGCCGACGTACGACGACAAAGATACAGCCTAAACCTTCCTCATGCCGACTCAATAAATCGGGGGACTCACTGCTGCAAATGCACTCTTCGGCTGCACGAGGACATCTTCTTCTCCCGATGACTCCTCCGCTGCAGTAGAGCCACTCAAGATTATCAGCTCCTCCTGCTCGCGTTGTTGTCGCTTGTTCGCACGTGGGGCCATGGTGATATCCTGGTATTTCGTAGACGGGTTCGAGGAGGTTATGTGATGATAGCAGAGGATTTTCTCGCCCGAGACCGCGCCGTCCAAAGACAGCTTTGGAGATAATTGAAACTCCGAAAATAGTCGACTTACCGCGTGATACTGTAGCGTTTGGGGTTTTCGGAGGAAATATTATGAAGGTGAGAGAATCAGTAGCAAAACGATGACTTGAATAGAGTATCTGTCATTTTCTATAACCCACGCTTGTGCGCAGTGGTAACGATCAGAATCTCTAATAGTAGAGAGGATCATAGTGCTGCTTTCACGCGTTGTCGGATTTATGCAGATGAAGATTAACAGGTGTACAGACCTGTACAGACTACATGACCCTGCTAAAGAGAGTTCACACTGCACATTCAATTGAGTCCCTATAGTCGTCTCTCTCAAACTCGACTGCTCGCATCTCAGTGCATAGCTGGATGATACCGATCTGATGTCGGCTTGCGGTATCTTGGGAGACGATGCCCGGACCAGCGGCGAAATCCAAGTGTGTAGTATTGTCGTCACTGTATCCCACAACGCTGCCACGCGAGTCCCATATCGTTTTTTCGAGGCTGACGAGGACAAGGACACCGGTGGGGTAGACTCCCTGTGCGCATAGTCCTGTATTTAGTGCGTCCCTATATACATTGATGCAGGCACTCACGGCTAATTGAATATTAGTGGACAGAGTGATTTCCGACAAGGCGTTAGGAGAGCCAAAGACGTTGATGGGAGTAAAGTAGGTGGAGATGAGAATGATCTGCGGGAGAGAATGCCATGATAAGTTGTAGCGGATATCTCCGCTACGACCAGGTGCACTGACCCAGAAGATGCAATAAAGTCCTCCAGACTCGACGAGAATCGCCATGATCTTCTCGACCCTTGTCCTCGAGCTGCCTTGACCAAGATTTTCCTTGATGAACTGTCGATGCTTCCTATGATTTATTTGCATCAACTCCTTAAATTCGAGGTCATTGATCAAATGGATAGATCGTGACAGACCATGCTTTATAGCCGATGAGCGACGTCGTTGCGAGGTTGGTGACAAGCGATAGCACCCATGATGCGTACTGCAGTGCGTCCGCGACCTGCGCCTGGTTTGGGTTGCCTGTCATTGATGCTTTGAGCTCCACTCCTACGCCCGCGATCATGGTTGCTGGTATAATAGACGCTTGAAGTGGATTTTAAAAATCATTCAGTCGGATGACTTACCAATGCATCCGAGGAGGGCGAGTATCGGGCCCACCATCATCCTTCTGTTCTCGCTACACAGCGTCCAAGCCCTCCAGACCACAATCATGTCGCTAAGCATGAACTTGAACAAGCCGTTGTTAAGTCTTCTTAAATTTTATGCACAAAACGTGAGGAACGCACGTTGAGGATTGAAATGATGACGGCGAAAACCGTGTGATTAAAGCTGGACAAGATCTTTTCCACCTCCGCCAATCGAGAATCGAGATCAGGTATCGACTGGTCGATCAGTGCGCCTCGGATGACGACCATAAGGGAGAAGATGTCGAGCGCCAGCTGCATGCTCGCGGATGTGAACATGATTATGGTGGCGATCAGCATGACTAGGTTAAATCTAGACTTCAAACTCCTTCGTCTGGAGTGGGCTCGGTTGTGTCAGTTTCCCTGTATGTAAACAGTCTGCACTTACAGAAGGATAGACGTCACAAAAACAGCTAGAACTGCGAAAATAACTAAAGCAGGTGCGTGTGAGCTCCTGGAATTTTGGAGAAATCTGAAAGGAGAAAACCTACCCCAGAACAAGATCTCGCATAAAATCTGAACACTGATGACCAAGATGGAGATGCCGACCTCGTTATAAAACTGTGGAGCGGTTATACCAGCCATGATTTCTTGAGAAAATCAGGACAGTATCAAAAGGTCAAAATAGGAAGGCCAGCCTGGGAAGGAAAGAGCAAATGAGAAAATCGAGTCGATGAGGATCCCTTTTAAAGGAATCGACCATCAGCCCAGCCCGACTTGTTGCTCATCGGTGCCGGCAAAGTTGAGCACTCGGTCAAGAAGATCGTACCTGTTCGGAATCAAGGCGTGTGCTGGATTACTGATTCTGACTGGCAAAACAGAATCTGACCGTTGCCACACCTTTTGAAAGTACTTCTTCACCTGCAGCCTTGACATAGGTCTGCCGTGAGATAGGCAAGGAGGCATATAGTCATGTGTTCACCCCCAGTCTATCTATGTCGTATGCTTTCTTCCACTCTCTTCAAATGATTGCTTTCGATCAGATTACGCGGTATATAACAACGAACGATCTGTGTTGTGGTCGATCAGAACTGAGAGAACATATACTGATCCTCCAGAGTGATGAGTAGACAATGAACACTGAGAAGATCCAGATTGATATAAAACAATGACGGGCTGCCTGATTTATTGAGTTAGTGTCGCTAAAGAGATGGAGGTCAGGGGTGCATCGTAGATCGCTGTTCAATGACAACGGACTGGTTTCAGTTCCCAAGGCTTTAGAAAATATTTTACCTATGTCAATTACGGAGGTCCGCGGTTCTCAGTAAAGAGAACTGATGAACCAAGGATAGACGGAACCATCGAAAAGGCCTGATGTGAGAAATGTGAGAAACCTAACAATAAGTGACGGTACTCACCTAATCGACACGAGTCCATTGTGAAAATATGACTTCTGAGGGGCCACCATGTTTCATCAGGAGATATGCGGTGCTTAAACCCTGGCACCAGATTGACCAAGACATGGACCATAAAGCAGGAGAGCAGACAAAGAGCTGGCACGGCAGGCATCGCTTTGGAGTTTTTGGTGGAAATGTTACGTGAAGCTCGAAAAGGTAACTGTCAAGCAACTATTACGTTTTTGTCAGATAAGCGGCAAAATGTTGACTTTGGGTAGAGTATTGGTCCTTTTCAACAGTCTGTGCACAGGATCTTCAGGGGGAACCCCTGGGGAAAAGCGCAGTAGCGATTGGGGTCTCTGACAGCGGGAAGGGTCATGGTGCTGTTTCAATGCGTTGTCGCACTAACAGTACTTATACATATAGATGCGGATTAGCGAGTGTACAGACTACATCGCCCTGCTAGAGACAATTTACACTGAAGCTTTAATCGAGTCTCTATAGTCGTCTCGATCAAACTCGACTGCTTGCATCTCAGTGTCCAGTTGGATGACACTGATCTGATGTCGGCTCGCCGTGGTTTTCGAGACGATGCCCGGACCAGGGGCGAATTCCATGTGTGTATTATTGCCGCCAATAGATCCCACGA
>CVKZ01000003.1:2699158-2711166 GCA_001457955.1 Heterobasidion annosum
GATGTCGGCTCGCCGTATTCTTAGAGACGATGCCCGGACCAGGGGCGAATTCCATGTGTGTATTATTGCTATCGATCGATCCCACAATGCTGCCGCGCGAGTCCCAAATCGTTTTTTCGAGACTGACGAGGACGAGAATGATGGTGGGGTAGATTCCCTATGCGCATATTCCCGTTGTGAGTTCGGTTTTCCATGTGTTATTGCAGTCACTCACGGCTAATTGGACAGCATTGGGAACAATGACATCCGTCACGCTGTGGGGACGGCCAAATACTCTGATGGTGACAAAGTTGGTGACGAGGAGAGTGATCTGTGGATTAGAGTTTCAGCGAATATTGCAAGAACGAAACTCTTGTCTTACCCAGAAGATGCAATAAAGTCCACCAGACTCGACGAGAAGCGCCATGATCTTCTCTACCTTTGTCCTTGAGTTGCCCTGACCGAGATTGTCCTTGATGGACTGTCGATGCTTCCTGTAATATGGTCGTATTGGATCCCTCAGATGCGAGGCATTCATTGCAGACAACGACAGACCATGCTTTATAGCCGATGAGTGACGTCGTCGCCAGGTTGGTGGCGAGCGACAGGGCCCACGATGCGTACTGCAGTGCACCCGCGACCTGCCCCAGCCTTATGCTGCCTTTCAAGAGGACTTTGGTTTGCACTCCCATGCTCGCGATAGCGGTTGCTGAAGTTGTAGACGCTCAAAATTGATTTTTAAGACAATTCATTTGAATTCTTTACCGATGGATCCCAAGAGGGTGAGTAACGGGCCCACCATTAACTTCCTATTCTCGCTGCACAATGTCCAAGCCCTCCAGACCACGATCATGTCACTAAGCATGAACTGGAACACGGCATTTTCAATTCCCTTCAATTTTGTGCACCAAAGGCGAACGCACATTAAAATATGAGTTGATCATATCTAAAAAATTCGAGACAAAGCTCGACGTGATCTTCGTCACCGCCACCAACCGAGAATCGAGATTCGGTATCGACTGGTCGATCAGCGCGCCTTGGATGACGACCATAAGGGAGAAGATGTCGAGCGCCAGCTGCATGCTCGCCGATATGAACATGATCACCGTCGCGATCAGCATGACTAGGTTGAGTCTAGACTTCAAACCCTTTCGCCTTGAACGGGTCAGTCATGTCAGTTTCACACTGCGTAAGTATTCTGATAACTCACAGAAGGATATACGTCACAAAAACAGCTAGACATGCAAAAATACCTAAAGCAGCTGCGCGTAAGATCCGGCCATGTTGGAGAGGATCTGAGAAGAAAAGAGTCACCCCAGAACAAAGTCTCGCATAGAACAGCAACATTGGAGATCACGATGATGACGCCGATCTCTCCAAAAGTTTGCAGAACGGTCATTCCAGCCGTATTCTGTTGGAAGATGAACGAGGCAAAAAGGTCAAAACAGGAGGGCCAGCCTGGAGCGAAAGGAGGAAACGAGAATATCGATTCGATGGGTATAGCTTATAAAGGGATCAAGCCATCAGGACGGACAGCCCGGCTTGATACTCATCAGCGCCGATAAGGTTGAATACCTGATAAAGAAGATCGCACCTGCTCGAGATCAATGCGTATGCCGTGGTACTGATGCCAACCATCAATATAGATTCTGACCGTTACCATAATATTTCGAAGTATCTGCTCACCCGTAGTCTTGACGCAGGTCTGTCGTGAGATAAACAATGAGACATAAGTATGTGTTCGTCTCCAATCTATCCATATTGTACCATTGTTCTGTCTTCCACTGTCTTCAGATGATCACTTTCGGTCAGATTGCGCGGTATATGACAAGAAAAAATGAATTGAACTTCTGGAAGATTGTGGTGGGTAGACAATCAAGAAACCTCGCCTTGATATCAAACAATGATAGGTTTAGACATCGTCGCTAGAGAGACGACGGTCCGAATTCTCGTTATTCGATGACAACGAACTCGGTAGTCTGCACAATAGTTCATAAGATACCTTAAACATGGAAGTCACAGAGGTCCGTGGTGCCCGGTGAGGAGCACTCATGAAATGAGAATAGTTTGAAGCATCGAAGAGGCCCGATGAGAAACATCGGTAAGCGAGGGTGCTCACTTGATTTGAGAGGCAAACTGGTTTCATTGGAAGCTGTGAGTTCCTTTGTGCCCTGACCAGATTGATCAAAACATGAATCATAGTCAAACTTCGAAGCAGGGGAGGAGGAGAGCCAGCAACAGCAGGGACATAGGCTTGATTGCCGTGTCGTCTGCTCGTGACCAGAAGCGGTCCATCACGTGTGCGCATCGCGCAAGAGCACGCCATCGTCGGACTGTGAACTGGGAGTGAGCGGGAGAACCTCGTCGGTGTCCTCTCTCCTTTAACCATCATCTCCGTCTTTCTCTCCTGCTGCGTAACCCAGGCATCGTCGTGGGCAATGATCCCTTCTTAGATGATGTTTCTAACTCCTCTTTGGAGCCTCATCAGATGATATCAGGGTAGGGCGCGAAAGATGGACATCGTGGACATGCACCTATGTGGAATTTGGCGCAGCAGTGTCAGTGCTATGGAATTGAGGGTCGGCGCTGACAAGGCTACTTTCTTGGTGCGTGCCCCGACACGCTTGTCACCCATGGCTAGGCCCATTTTGCTTCCTCACTACCACCCACATGCACTCCGTGCTGCTTTGAATTGTTGGACCACACTGAACGTTCACCGCGCTGTGCTATAGCAGTGTCGCAGCGGTGTCGTAGCAGTGCTCGTTTGTGATGGTATCATACGTAAGTTCAAAAAGGCTTATCTTCGTATCGTGACCCGTCTAGCAGCCATGTCTTATCACACCCTGCCGACGCTGTCTTTTAATTCTGCCGTGGTCTTATCGCACCATTTCCCCTCCCGACATCTGAAGTCATGACGCTGAACCCTTGCTATGCCGAATTGGCGACCGCCTTTCTCACGCTAGTTCCTCATTGGTCGTCCCTATGCCGATGGCGAGTCCCTGGGAGGCGATTTTTTTCGCTGGGCACCCTCGTTGAGAGACACGCCCTTGTTTCTATCGCTGGTATCTTACGTGTTTTTACTCTCTCGTTGCGTCTTCTGCTGAGATAGACTTGGATGTGTTACGGCGTACGGTGCGTTGAGTGCTGTTTTGCATCATTGTTCATCATCTCCGACAGTTCCACTGCACGCGGAGCCCTGTCAGGCGACCGCTCTGGTCCCCATGAATTCCGAATGCTCTTCTCTGCTCCTTGATGTTATCTTCCCATTGCAATAGTTCTCCCCGTCTCAATCCGAGATTGTCCAAAGCCGTGTAAATACTTCCAATCGTATAAAAGCGCATCTACGACTCTTTCCATTCCCCAACGAACTGTCGTTTATTGTCCAAAATGTCCTCCTCTTCCTCGATTTCTGAGGTTTCTACTGCCCCATCGTCTCCGCTTCCTATGGAGATCCATACTTCGTACCTTATCCTCGGCAATGCAGGTCTTCTGGCGGGTGTCAGTGATAAAATCAATGGAGAGGACACGATCCTTTTCCTGACGGGCACTGGCACCTGCAACGAAGTTGCCGCCTTAATGAACCAAGCAAACGAAGTGTTGGACGTTGACATAGCCAAGAGACGGTGGGACGATGAAAGGCGTAAGTGTCTGGCTGACTGTTTCTGTGAAAATTAGCATTCAAATTTGCCTTCTCAGTCGGTGGCTCTGGTGTCTGTTTTCGCTCGAATTCTGAGCACATCCCTACTGCCGAGGGCATGACTCATATTGACGTGACTGCACTGAGCGTGGCCTCAGACGACGTACGCGAAAAGATCTTCGCTTTGCTGATACCTCTCGAACTGAACGAGGATTCGACGCACAGATCCCACCCGAGATCGCCCTGACCCTATTCACCAAGGCCCGCCTCCGCGCGCTGGTCGCGCTTTTCTCCTCCTCGCCGAGCAGCACTCTGCACCTCTATGTCCTCACACGCCCACCCTTCGTCTTCCCCGCGCTCTCTGCCTTGCGTCCGGCCCCGCTGAACCCGACAGCGACTCACTTTGGTATCCCATCAGCGCAAGAGTTCCGGGACCTCTGGAAGGCGTGGGACTGCGTCACGCTAGGGATGATCCCCCGCGCGATGCTCCATGAGAAGCCGATCGACTTGAGGCACAAGTGTTTGTTTTATTTGGGCCATATTCCAACGTAAGTCCGTTCGTTAGAGAGAGGAGATTTAATATGGTGATGGCGCTGATGTGACGCTGATTGCAGGTTCTTGGATATGCTGTTGAGCAACTTGCTGAACGAGCCGAACACCGAGCCGAAGCGGTTCACGATGATCTTTGAGGTGAGCACACGCAGATGACTGTGGGATTCGTCTGGATGGAAGGCTGATTGGGATGCACAGCGCGGGATCGACCCCCACGTCGACGATCCGGAGCACTGTCATGTGAGTCCTAACCTCTAAGCTTGATACTCTCGAATCTCAACTCAGTGTCGTTTGGATGTGTGCAGCGCCACTCGGAGGTCCCGACGAAGGACGAGGACTGGCCTAGTCTCACGGAGGTCCTTGAGTTCCGCGATCGCGTGCGCGCGCGCGTTTTGCGCCTCTTCGAGGACCTCGAGAACGGGACACGTACCATCACACGGAGGATTGCGCGCGTGCTGGTCATGACGCTCGAGCATGAAGGGTTCCACATCGAGGTCAGTCATCTGGTCGCTGTCAGTCCTCGATCGGGCCTAAATGTGCTCGCACCTTGATCCGCAGACGCTACTCTACATGCTCATCCAACGCGCCGGCACGGGCACGCTCCCCCCGCCTGGATTTACACCGCCCCCGTTTGCTGCCCTCGCAAAACAGTGGGCTGCGTACACGCCGTCTGCAACTCCGACCGTCACGCTCGGTCCCACCCAGCTGGTCCTGGGGCACGACGACCCCGAGTCGGACGACCTCCTTCCAGAGCTCGCGGGCGACGTCTTCGGGCACGCGTACGGGTGGGACAACGAGAGCCCCGCGCGCACCGTGGCCGTCGGCGCGTTCCGCGTCG
This sequence comes from Heterobasidion annosum, assembly GCA_001457955.1. Taxonomy (NCBI): domain Eukaryota; kingdom Fungi; phylum Basidiomycota; class Agaricomycetes; order Russulales; family Bondarzewiaceae; genus Heterobasidion; species Heterobasidion annosum. The sequence goes on from CVKZ01000003.1 coordinate 2,704,165, forward strand.
AGTGGCGGCCCGTCACGAACGGGGAGTACGAGGCGTGGTGGCGCGCAGAGGGCGCCCGGCGCCCGGCGCCGCAGAGCTGGGTCGTGCATGGGTCCGAGGCGCGCGTGCGCACGTTCTTTGGGAACGTCGGGATGGACGTTGCGCGGCATTGGCCGGTGATGGCGGCGTACGACGACTTGCGGGACTATGCGCGCGCGAAGGGGGGCAGGATCCCGACGGAGAGCGAGTTGAGGCTGTTTTTGGATACGTACGAAGTGGGGTATGAGGGGGGTGCGAACGTGGGGTTCAGGAACTGGCATTGTGTCCCGTGCGTAATTTACTCTTGCAATTGGGCTTTGGTGTCAGAGCGTGTGCTTTTTCTGACGCATTTGTGACAGAGCGACGGCAGGCGGGGAGAAGGACGGTGGCAGAGGTTCGAATGGTGGAGTGTCGGAGTGGACCTCTGACCTTTTTGATACACACGACGGCTTCGACCCGACGACTATCTTCCCTGGGTAAAGTTCACCGGTTCTCTCAGTCCGCCCAGCCGCCCATTCATCATGTTATGATAGATACTCGACCGATTTCTTTGACACCAAGCACCACGCTGTCGTAAGTCTCTCTGCTGATTTCTTGGATCTTTGACTCAGCTAGAATTTCTACGCAGCTCGGAGCCTCTTATGCGACTATTCCTCGTCTTGCGGGTCGTCGCACTGTGAGGAACTTCTATCAACACAACTACCCTTACCCGTGGGTTGGTGCCCGAGTCGCGTATGACGTCTAGATTTGCATCGGGCTCGGACTCGGACTCGTCGCGCACATTCACGTTCTCGATCTTGTGTAATTGTATACGTTTCCATGCACTTTTTTTTTTTGTTTTATGTCTTATTTAGGGCTCTCACTGTATGCACTCGATGCAGGCAGCTCACATGATGCTGATTATGTCCTTGTTTTTACGCAACTTCTCGCGAAGTTCGCGCTTGTATAGGAATTTAAACAGCATTACCTGCCCTTCCGCTGCCCTTGAACCGCGCGAAAAATTGTGCGAGTGCGTGATGCAGCACTTCGATAACAGGCACACTCACACCATAATTAGCCTTATCATAGTTCAAGGAGAAGGAGGCTCATTATAGACATGACCACATCGCAGTAAGCGTGCGACTCGTTGTATTTTGCCTGTCGGTTCTTTCCTTCTGTATGGAATGCCACATGTTCTGATCGCAGCTATTTATGATCAGGCTGAGTGGCGCTTGCGCAGAGTCAGGAGTAGCCTTGTGACGAATCGACCCCAGAGCAGCTTGATGTAGGAAGATTCCCTAGTTCCATGCGTTGTAAGAGCGGACCACGCATGCGCAGAAGCTTCGTCTTCCTACGCATTCTCTTTACTTCTATGGGTAAATCCTGATCTCTCATTCAATTACGATGAGCTGCGGCTGCGGGGCCACCAAACATCCTCGACCGTAGCTTTGCATTCGCTAGTATATATACTGCTCATGATCACTTCATTGAGGACACTGTCTGATTGAGCACTTACTGTTGCATCATCGCAGACTAAACTTCAAATAATGCTAAAACTGTCATCGAGCTCACTCTTAAACGAACTGGTCTATATCACGAGACATCTCGAGCAAGTTGAGGTAAGTTGTTTGCTTTACATCTGACCTTGCTTCAACACCACCCTCTATGCACTTATATCTCTCTCGAGGACTATAACACCACTCTCTGAAACATTTTATTCACAGAAAGAATATGAGGTCTGTTTGACATCCACGCTGCGATAGTAGGAAGACTTCCGGGATTTCTCAGAAGAATTCCCGCAGACGAAAAAAGCAGCAATCGCTTTGCTGTGTAGAGACATTGAGCACATATCAGAAGAGCGGGTTGCATATAGGATCGCACTCAAGGTAGGGTAAATTGTGCTTCAACTCCCGGAATCTTCAGCACAACGACCCATGTGCTACAGAGGCTGGAGGCAGACATTGCACGCTTTAACGCCTCAAAAAGCCAGCAGAAGGGAGAACATCTATTCCAGGTGCTGTTCATTAGTGATCGTCGACTGCTGCATTCCTGAAACCGCCTATATATAGCCCACTGTGAACGTCGTTGTTGAATCTCCTGCAGATGTACCGGACACCTTATCGCAAACAAACAATGATCGTAGCATTGTGGGCGAATCGTCGTATCAACCCCATGGCGCTCTCCGAGAAGGCTCAAATGACGAATGCCTACCTACTGTATGCTCGACAACTTATAAATGATACCGGCTTGTGCATGCTGACATTTATCCTTGCCAGGCGCCGATGAACAGTGATAATGAATACCCAAGGTTGTCAAGCTTCTCATTCAAACCTTTGAGCGTGGCTCCTTTTTGCAAGCATGAAGTCGCGCTCCGGCGATGTCTTCGAGATGTCAAGAAGGTGAGATCCACATTGTCGCTCATGATCGAGCCGCACTTCACGATCAACGACGCGTTGTGTCAGGAGTTTTCCAAGCAAGTCACATTCAATTTTATTCTTTGAAGCACTCAAATCTGAAACAGAAAACTAAGGGCCCCCTTGAGGTTCATCATCACTCCAGCTGCAGCACTTCTTCAGGGAGAGGGTTCCGTCGACATTTTCTTGATCCTGCCCGAGAAAAAACAAGTACGGCGAGGTAAGGGAAAGAAGAAACGGGTAAAATGGCGCGATCAGAGGCGAAAAGTAGCGAAATTATCCACACGCGACAACGAGCTCATCGTCCGGGGGCCAGAAGGCTATGTCTATTTGGGCACATATCGTGGACTTAGCAACGAGAGGTTGTCACCTGTGGTATTCGAAGGTCTTGATATATCGGTGAGCAATCTTTCGTCTTTGCGCGCATTCAGCCATGATGAGGGTGGTTTTAGGTAAAGGATGCAGTAGCACATGAAACCGCATTGAGACCTGATAGCCAAGGAGTAATATTGAAGGAGTATTCGTCTGGTGAACTGCAGGCTCAAAAAGTGGTACTGCAAAAGATTACCTACAACAAGGCCCTGGAGACATTCCTTTAAAAAGCCGGCAATCAGGCCAAACATAGTCAGTGGAATGGGGACGGACGCACTCTGAATTTCACAGCCTCTAGAAGTTTCTAGAGCACTGTCGCACGAGTAGCGTTTCAGTCGACGAAGTACTTATGACAAACTGGCTGCTCCGTGTGAGCTATGTATGAAGAATACGGGTATGAGCAGGCTACTACTCGCATTGGCAGCTGCGGCAGAGGCTCAGGTTCGAATGAAGAGGATGAGGAAGGTGTCATCAAAATATCTAGCATGTTAGCTACATATCTCCTTCAAATTTATATCGATTATATTATTGAAGTCGAAGAAGCCCTCAGTCTCAAATGGTACTTCCAGGCTTCACAAACAAAGGGACCGGCCTGTGTTCAAAGGCCTGTCAATCAGGCTTTGAAGCTCAACGTAGTAGTCTCATGCTCTATTACCAAAAGTATCAGCTTTAGCTGAGTAATCCTATGGTATTTCAGTATGGCAAGCACTTACACCGATGAGTCGCAACTGATCACCTGCCTGTCAAAAGCTTCGAGGGTCCTGCGCCGTATGATAGAAGGCTTCTGGGCAGGACGAGTCCGTGGCGACGAACTTTGAAGGCATTCTGACCAAAACATGGAAAGGAACCCTTGTTCCACATGTCCCGAATTAAGGTGAAAAGATCCAAACGATTTCTTACCTCGCAGAAAGGTTACACCCGTCGAACTTGTATGAGTTGATTTGCCTTGGTCGATTTCCGGGTTTGCCACGTTTTGCCACGTAGTTCACACGTGGTCAGCGTTTTGCACGTGGTTCTCCGGGTCCGAGGCTCCCCGGTCTGCGTGTGACAAATTGACAATGCGCATGACCTTCTCAAATCCATACCACTCTTTCTATGGACGATGCTCTGATTTTCCATCCCTCAGGAATCAGCTGCGTCTGCGCAACCAAACATCGTATGTGTGAGCTACAAAATGTGCCAGCACATACGCGCATAGCCTAGCGCAGCGAGCTGGCTCGCCAGTATATATACTGTTCAATGCTAGACGTCTCATGCCACTCGCACGCTTAGCACAACTGCACTCTTCCTTGCCATCTAGACTATGATTATGCCCATAGGATTTGAGCGGGGCCAGAGTCGCCATGTCAAATGTCTGGAAGACCGACTAACAAAATTGGAGGTAGGTCCGTCATTCGATCTGAACCCGATACTTTCGCTCTCGCGACTTCCTATTGGCTTAACCACTCACGCGTTCAATGTTTCACAGAAACAGAATTTGCATCTGACATCACGCTGCTGCGAACTCGAAGATCGCTCCAAAGGCGAAATCGAGCGCATGTTCACGGAACTGCAGGTGCGATCATGTAGTATCGTATCGGAAGCTCCGTCACGATTCACACATTGTCCTCTTGAGGACAGATAATGCATCTCACCTCACTATATCATCAACTCGAAAGCCGATTCAATCACGCGTCTGCCGAACTACAGGTACTCTCATATCAAGATTTTCATGCCCTACCACCAAGTTTTGTTATACTTTCTCACAGCAAAAGAACGCCGACCTCGAGTTGCGATGTCGCCGACTCGAAGACCAAAATACTATACTCGACCGTGCGCTTGTCGAGTTGCAGGTCTGTCCATGACACACTTATGAACAAGAATGTCTCTTAATAAGTATAAATGCACTGATAATGCAGAATGAAAAGATCTGGCTCGAAATCCGGTTTGCTTGGATGCTGTTTCCGCGTAGACCGGATTCGGAGAAAGTAGCGTCCACTATTCTGATTGCTCGTCGAGCTCGATATTTCTAACTCACATTCACTCATAGCGGCCAGACTTCACCACTCGAACGCGTACTCCAAGCCCGGACCGCATGTCACAAGCAAGCGACAACGAGCATGGAAGCTGGCTGCAAGAAGAAGACGAAGGACTCATCAACTCTGTTGGTATACAGGAAGCAATCGACTCCATTCACTCCTCCACGAGTGAGACCTATGTGAACTCTGGTCATGACAACATGTGCCCAGATGACAGAATGGTTTCTATTGAGTGCTTGTTTATTGCCGACTCACAGACGCTGACTTTAATTTGATTTTGTCAGTACTCATCGTCAGTAAACGATCAATCTGCCTATACCGGCTTTATGCCTCCCAAAATGAGCCCGTTCTGCAAAGACGAATTCGCTTTGCGAGGATGCCTTGAACACGTACGAGAGGTAAAAGCCTTACCCTTGCGTCTCATTCGTGCCCTAACAAGTGACGGGCATTTGGGTATGCGGTATAAGATGTCCATTCAGCAAGTCATGTTGACCTATCAGTGAAGACACTGATTCCTCTTACCAAAATCTCAGAAATTCCCTTGGATTTATCATCACTTCCTCTGACGCATTTGTGAAAGAGGAGAGCTCAGAGGAGACAGTTGTCATGATTCGACTCCAGGTAATAATTCAAGAACGAGTGCAGGGTAAGAAAACAGGGAAGAAGAATGGCGATGGGCCTGTACGACAGTGGAGGAGTCGCAAGAATAAACTGAGAAAGATCTTGAATCGCAACAACGAGCTCATTGTCCATCTACCGGATGGGTATTTTTACCTTGGCACATTCTCTGGTCAGGGAATCACAGTCTTGAACTGCGATGAATTTCGGGCCCTCGACCTACCGGTGAGCCGTTCTCTTTCCTTCCACTCCTCATATATGAAGCCGACGACCTGAGCATCCAGGTAAGAGAGGCCGTCATTCGCGCGACCGCAGGAAATGTCGCAATGACTTTCGAGCTTTTCGAAGAGATATCCAGGGCATACTCGTTGGGCAAGCTGCTTGCATGCCGGGTCGCGCTGAAGAAAACAGGATTCAATGACGCCTTGGCCGGTGCCTTGCGCACAGCCCACTAGTCCAAAACCCCTGCCAGAGTGCTGTCATGGTGTTTCGTGTCATATCACTCATTCCCATCGCAATCGCCTAGTAACTGTTCGATTGACATTTTAGATCGTAGCTTCGGTATTCTCCGGACACGGTAGATTCTGGAGCCGAAATTCGGGTCCACTACGATACATAAACATAGCACATACAACGGCGTGGGCAAACGGTCCATCGAGCGTGTATTAATTTTGACCTGGGGACCGGTGCCCATCTTGTACGATCATGATTTTTGGACAACGTCTCTGCATGGAAGTTCGGAGAACAAGTTAGGCGTGTGCGCGAACTTAACATTATTTGGCTCGTGTATCAAGGCATTCAAAATCCTAAACAAGTTGAGTGCCCCTCCTCTTCGAAACAGTGTAGTGGGCGAATGCGATCAGGCAGGTGCCGCTGAATAGCATCACCTGAGAATCAAATCGTTGCATTTTAGCGCAAAAAACGAGTGACCGAAGCGTGAGCGCACACCCCACTAAGGATTATGGCGCGATGCCATCGAAATGCTTGTCCGAGAAGTGCACCTTGCACAGGAGTTCTGAGAAGGGACCCAAAAGCCGTAATAAAATACATAAAGCCTAAATTCTGCCTGGATTCACCAAGTCAGTCTTTAGCATGTAATGCCTCAACTGTGCGAACAACACAGCGTACCCTATTTCTTCTTTATTTTCAGTCAGCGACATCACGGCCAGTGCCAGCATTGCCAGGTCTGTGAGATTATTGCCAGTGTTATGGTTTTCTGTACGCTGAAGAGATGATACGCACATGCACCTTGACAGAAACCATACAAAAGAGAGAAAGCGATGATGGCGAGGGAATCCTGAATTCCAAGCATGCCGAAAAGGAGGAGTACAACTCCAAGCATCAGTAAATGGGCAAATATACTTGCTTAGCTTATAGAGTGCTTGTGCCACTTGGGCAAGTCTTGCAAGGGCTGTAAGGCTTGTAAGACCGGAGCTTGGGCAAGTGCAATCAGCTAGGTCTCATGCATCAGCGCCCGCGAATCATCCGATTTCCATATCCATCATGCCACCGCTCGCATCACGCCTTCCGCCCGCGCTCGGGTATCGCGTCGAGGCTCCATCGGTCGGGATAGGTCACGAGAT
>CVKZ01000003.1:2711266-2726763 GCA_001457955.1 Heterobasidion annosum
CGCGGGTGTAGAGGTCCTGGTAGACTCCGAACGCGTTGGAGTAGCCAAAGGTACAGAAGAGGCAGATCCAGCTAGAGCGGGAGAGGTGGGTTCAGCGTGTCAGCGGGAGGCAGGGATGAAAAGGAAAAGTAGGCGCACCCGCCGAGGATTGTGAGCCAGGCGCGAAGGCCGCCGTCGACGGGCACGGGCGTGGCAGGCTTCTCCTGGGCAGAGGGGACGCTATCTGGCTCCGCTTGATGCTGGGTTTGAGGGTGAGGAGTGTCCATGAGAGGGAAGGGGCGGAGACAAGAGAGAGGTGTCGAAATGGGGGAGGGAAGAGGAGACGGTCATGGCTTGAATGGACCGCGGAGACGTGGAGGCAGGAAGAGTCCACGGCGTTGATCAGAACAGACCGCCCAGAACACGACGGGCCATAGAGTAGCTGAGGCTAAGATGGGAAGAAACTGTGCGCAGGACGTTTCCATTCCAAAGGTGTGTGATCGGTGATCTATCAGTGACCGGGACCGCAAACGGAGGCACATACAAGGCGACGAACGCGCCCACCTCGGCTCATCACACGTTAGCATGCCCACGTGCACAGCTGATCATCTTCCGCGCCCTGATACTGGAGCTCGGGACATGCTCGCGTTTACACGACACGGAAAATCAAGGCGGAACAAACACGCAATCTCTTCTTCATATATCTCTCAACGCTAATCCAAGACAAATTAAGCATCTAACTTCAGAACAATTAATGATGAGGCAGTGGCCGTGAGAGGGTACTGTACATCGTGAAAATTTCACGTCCTTGTTTAGGATATGCTCTCAATTCGTTCGAAGCCTAAATGCCCTTGTTCAATCGGCAAAGGGGGGGGAGGCCCGTCCTAGGTGAAACGCGGTAGATGCGGTGTTCCTTGAACACTGCTCGATCTCCGCATACGATCGCTTCACACAACCTAGATGGACTTATGCATGATGAACATGTCCAAGTGGATCCAGATCAGTCATCAGTGTCGATAGAAGCCTGTGCTTGCGTGCCTCTTCTCTGCGAGATTAGAGAAATAGCGCTGCAGAAATTGGACACAAAGATAGGGAACGATGGGATGAGTACTGCATGGAATGCAAACAAGGGATAATGCTGCAGGACGGAAGGCGGCGACATCGCGAATCTGCCTGAGTGCAGCAAGACATTGGGTATATGGAACCAATCTCGCTCTCTCTGTCGAGGGATTTTACAAGCAAGTACATAAACAATACATATATTCAAAGCATAGACATCGCACAGGAGGACACAGAGGCACCACCACGACAAGCAGAGCCCACAGATTAAACCAGTAGACGACCCATCCGCGCAGCCTCAAACAGCGTCATCAGCCTTCGTCAAGTTCATCATCGGAATCACGTTGCTCTCCGTTCCCTCGTAAGCGTGTGTATCCTGCGCACGGGTCAGCGGCGAGGACGGCGGGACGAGCGGCGCACTCACGGGCTTGCGGTCCTCGCAGTCCCGGGTGACCTCGACGTACTGGGAGATGTGCACCGCCTTGGACGTCGCCGCGGAGCTGTCCTGCGAGGCGGTCGTGGCGGTGCGCCAGCGGTAGTGCGCGATGCTGGAGACCTGCGACGCGGACCCGAAGTGCGTCGTGGGGTTTGCCTTGAACAAGGGCGAGCGCGAGTTGAGCGACGCCATGAGCGAGTTCGTGTACAGCTTGCAAAGCATGAAGGCGCTGGAAACCAAAAACACGAGAAGTCAGAACAAACAGAGAAGGAGAGGGGCCTATCCCCTCTCTGAGCAGCGAGCGGACCGTACAGGAGTGTGTGGAGGTTGTTGTTTCTGAACCCAAGGAAGAGCCCGAGGTCGAGGCTGGCGGCTGCGGCGGTGACGACGCCGGTCTCAACCGTCATGCGGATCAGGCGCGTGAGCATCCGCTCCGTCTTGTTGTTGCCGTCTGCGTTCTTCTTGGCGGCATAGAGCTGGCGCGCGACGCGGTGGATCACACGAAGAGACACACGATCAGCCAGCGCGCGGGCGCGATCTAGGCTCAGCGCCGATGCACGCACCAAGTACACCATGCTAACGGCGACGAGCACGTCTACGAGCGCGCTGCCGCCGAGCCAGACCTAGCGAGGGCGCGCAGTGCGGCGTTTCATTATTGGACGCAGGGGCGCGCGGAGGGGATACTCACGCAAACCATCGGGTAGACCACATGGAGCTCGGTCACGACTTTGAGGGGCACGAACTGCGGCGCGCGAGGCGGGGTCAGCGGAAAAGAGGTATTTCAAAGGGCGTGTGCGTCACCCTGATCCCGGCGGCGAGCCCGCCGCTGGCCTGTGCGAGTGCTAGCTGCAAAGACGAGGTGTTAGAACACGCACGACGGGAGCAGGAGAGCGGGCACAGACCATGACGATGGCGCCGGGTATCAGGCGCCATTTTCCCAGGACGTAGATGCGCCAGGCGAAGAAGCACTGCACCCAGGCGGACACTGGGGAGAGAGGGAAAGAGGTCGAGAAGGTCAGGCGGTGTCGGGCAGCGAGCAGGGGGGTGGGAAGTGGCCCGACCTATACCACTGACGGCCGGGATGGCCGAGAAGCCCCAGCCAGGGACCTCCAGCGCCTCGGGGCGGCCCCAGCCGGAACACATAGCGGACCACGTCAAGGCGCAGGTGACTGCGCTCTGGAAAGTGTCCAAGACGAAAAGCATGTACACTGCGCGTGCGGATGGTGAGGTGTGTGAGACTCTCGAGAAATCGCATTGACTGTGCACGTACCTGTGATCTGGATCCATAGCATGTCTCCCGGAAATGAAAGATAGTATATATCTGAGATCGATATTAGTGGTGGTACGGGCGAGTTGATAGAACGGTGACCGACAGAGCTGGACGATGGATATTCCGTATAAGCAGAAACTGAATAAGCCCCCTAGGAGCTGTAGAATAGGAATCTGGTCAGTAACGACTCTTTTACCGATGCAGGATGGAGCGGAGAGCGTACGAGGGGTCCAACACTGAAAAAAATGAAAGGGTGCAATCAACAACTGTGCAAGAGTTGTAATATTTATACACACATGACAAGGATATCGGCGGGGATTTCAATACCCGTCGTGGCGGCGCTGCTAGTCGTGGTGGTGTTGTCCATGAAGTGCGAAAGGCGTCAGATGCAGGTGATGGAGGAGAGCCGGTGCGACTGAGCGCACTCGTGCTTATAATCGAACTTGGAAATGTGTGCATCGTCTAAACAGTGCATACACGAAAAAGGGACGCAAGGGAGCGTCAGCTGGGTAATTCATACGCTGATGGTGGACGATTGGAGCGAGCGCTCCGGGGCTTGATGCTGATCTATGCTGATGTGGGTGTTTGTGACAAGAAGTGTGACGCGTGACGGGTCAGCTCACCCGGGCGTCGGTGGACCACGATCAGTGCCTCGAACCCAAGACGGATGGACGGTGGTCTCCATGGCTGACCCTACACAGAAGAGTCGTTCTATGATGGATGATGGTGATGGTCTGGAGACCTACACACAGAAGGATTGTCTTCTGTACAAGGTTTGGAGACGCGTCTGATGTCGTGACCAAAAGACAAGCGCTCTGTTGTGAGTGTTTGATACAGCGCTGGTAGATTGCCGCCTGCGGGCGAAGCGGGGAGTTTGTGTCCCGCCGCTTCTGATGATGTCCTCGCCCCACCCAATCCCACGGGGCTGTGGACATCCATTGAACTTTCTACGCCGCCCAGTTCGAGCTCGTCGCATCTCTCGCGAACCCACTGCCGCTTCTGTCCATGACTCTGCGTGCCGGGATGCTGCCGACTCCTTCTATATAAGCGTTTGGCGTGCCCTCATGCTCTTCGTCTAGCACAGCTGACTCTACACCTTCACACCCTCCATACCATGATCGTCACCAGTCCCGCCGACTTTGCCTCCACCTCGTTCGATTACCTTGTCGTCGGTGGAGGGACCGCAGGAATCGTGCTTGCTGCACGGTGCGCACAGGTCATCCGTGCACATAAAATCGCCAATGTTGACGTGTGTCGTCCCCCAGCCTCTCCGAGGACCCCGACATCGTCGTCGGCGTCATCGAGGCCGGAGACTACTTGCCCGACATGCCAGAGATAAACGTCCCCGGCATGGTGGGCAAGAGCCTCGGCAACCCCCAGATCGATTGGTCTTTCGTGACCGTACCCCAGTCCGCCGCCAATGATCGTCAGATTTTCGAGCCAAGGTGTGTGCACTTCCTGCTCCCCCTTCCGTTCAAGCACTGATCGCATTTCGATCGGACTTTGCAGAGGCAAAGTCGTCGGAGGGTCCTCGGCCGTATGTCCGCTTATTTAAAGCGTCTTTTGTATTTGTATTTCTGATCTACCCTTAGCTCAACTTTATGGCCTCGGGAAGGTAAGATTCTGCCCATTCAGCCTATTCTCGACCGAATGATAGCTTGATGGCGTCCATACCTCAGAGCGTCCGCTGAGGAGTATAATGGTAAGTTTCCCAAGATGCGATGATCATACTGTGTTCTGATGGCCTCCGATTAGCTCTTGAGACCCTCGGAAGCTTGGGATGGAACTGGGAGGAGCTGCTCAAGTACTTCAAAAAGGTCGTCTCTGCGCCGTCTGTGACTCGAGAGCAGGATCTGATCTCTGTTTATTTTTATTTACCCGCAGTCCGAGAAGTTCACGAAGCCCTCGGCGGCCGTTGCAAAGACCTACCACGCGGGCTACGACTACGATTTTCATGGTAAAGACGGCCCTTTGCAGAAATCCTATCCGCAGTGGTTCAACGATTACCACGTCGCCTTTTTGGACACGCTGGACAAGCTGGGGGTGCCGATCAACACGGACAACGTGTGTTTCGCCCTGCGGTGTCTTCCTCTCTCGAACGCGATCTCACAGCCATGTTCTCATAGGGCCGCGGGTACAACGCTGGAACGTTCACTGGCGCCTTCTCCATCGACCCCGCCACAGCCGCCCGCAGCCACGCCGGCACGGTGAGTCGACCCTCACTGCATACTGTCTTCCCTCACCAAACCGCTCCAAGGCCTATTATGCCCCCAACGCGGACAGGAAGAACCTTGTGCTTCTCACAGGAGCTCAGGCTACTCGCGTACTTCTCCAGCCTAGCACTGCCAGAGAAGTCCTGGCCACCGGCATCGAGTTCACGAAGGGCGGTGAGACGTTCACGGCCAGGTCCAAGTTGGAAGTCATTTTGTCTGCGGGTGAGCGCGCGCCATCATGACCATGTCACACTCGATGTGCTCAACCGGCCTGCGACCAGGATCCTTCCAGACCCCGCAGTTGCTCGAGCTGTCTGGTGAGCCAGCGTGTGGATTGACAGTGGGGCACGCTGCTCATTGATAGGTTGATGGTCGCAGGCATTGGATTGAGCAGGGTCTTGGAAAAGCACGGCATCAAACAGGTCCTCGACCTCCCCGTCGGGGAGAACCTGCGTGCGCAAACCTTGTATTCCTCACTTCGCAGTCGTTGCTGAAACCGGTTCTTTCTTCGTTCATGATATTTCTGGGCGGATAGAGGTGCGCGTGTACCACTGCGTTCGCCACGTGCTCTGACGTGGTATCTATCCTCAGGATCATCCTTGGGTCCCAGCTGTGTTCGAAGTCTCCAAGGAGGTTGAGACCATGGACATTTTACAAGACCCAGAGAGCCTTGCTCAGCAACTTAAGATTTAGTATGTGAATGGCTGCCAGCTCTCGCTTTTGGTACGGTGTCTCATCATTCCCGTCTGGGTCTCCAGCCAGGAGCAGCAAGGCGGCATGCTTTCGTCCATGTTCTCTGCGTACTCCTTCGTGCCGCTCCGTACCTTGAACAGTCCGGGAGATTACGCCGAATGGATGGGTCGCCTCGAAAAGGACACCAGCCTCACAGATACCCCCGCGCACCGCAAGCAGCTGTCCCTCCTGAAGCACTGGTTCTCCGACACGAAACAAGCCCAAGTCGAGTACGTCCACCTCTCTTTACTCGCTCTCAACGTCGCACGCTGACCCCTTCCGCCCGCGCGCAGATTCATCCAGCTCCCCGGCTTCTTCTCCGTCGGCCCGCTCAAGCCCAAGGACGGCTGCCGCTTCCACACGCTCATGATCACGCTCCTGCACCCGCTCTCGCGCGGCTCGGTGCACATCGCCTCCGCCGACCCCACCGCGCGCCCGGACATCGACCCGGCGTACTTCAAGAACCCGCTCGACCTGGACGTGATGGTCCGCAGCGTCCGCTTCGCGCAGAAGATCGTGGCCACCGCGCCGTATGCGGCCGTGCGTGCGGTGCCGTACGACCCGCCCGCGGAGGCTGAGAGCGACGCGGCCGTGCGCGAGTGGTGCAGGACGCGCGTTGAGCCGCTGTACCACCCCATCGGCACAGCGTCGATGCTGCCCAAGGCGGACGGCGGCGTCGTCGATGCATCCCTGAAGGTGTACGGGACGAAGAACCTGCGCGTCGTAAGTCCATTTTCGTCGCGTCGCGCGCTTTCCACCCGATATTGAATCGTGTTTCTGCAGGTCGACGCGTCGATCATTCCGCTCGTGCGTATCTCCCTGTGCGACGCCCGCAGCCCTCGCCTCTTACCTTTGCCTTTACCTCCTTGCGCAGCAACTGTCGGCCCACATTCAGTCTACCGTATACGCCATCGCCGAGAAGGTACGGACCTGTGGCTGTCGCCCGTTCCTCGCGACTGGACCGTGTCGCGTGCTGATCGTTTCTTTTATTCGCAGGCCGCAGACATCATCAAGGCCAGCCGTGCCTGATTGGGCGTCTCTATGATGAAGTGAAGCCGCCTGGAACGTGTTTGTCAACAAGTGAGGTGATTCTGTTGTACGATTACCTGATGCGTTTGAACCGATGTAGGCAAGTCGCTAAGGAATGTTGCTGTGCTCGCTGTTCGTGTCATTGTAACCTCGTTGTCATGTGCAATCAATCGAGTCGGACTTATCCTTCCACGGGGATGGATGACTGAAAGTAAAGCTGCTATCACCGGCGTGGTGCTCGTCAAGGTCATTTTATCGGAAGTTTGTTAGAGAGATCAGTTTGTCACCTTTTTTTGTTGCTTTCTGCGCGAGTAGCTGACGGCTGCTATAGCAATTCCTCTATCACTCAATGCAGCCGGTCAGAAGTCGTGCTGTGGCAGGCGCCTGTGTGAGTATCACTTTTGAGTGTTGATTGTGATTTGTTACCGTACATAAATAGCATCGCTTGTCAAAAATGGGACAAAAAAACTTGTGATCTGTGATGCCGTGCAGGCAGTCTGGGAGATGGATGGACCCACACCATTCCGAGGTGCCCTAGCCCCTGGGATGCCGAAGTTCTCCATTGAGAGCTCTGGAGATCTTGACACTGATTGCTGGGAAGACGTGCCTTGTGCCGTCGCTTTCAATCAACATGCCAGTCGCGGCCCTAGAAGGTGTGGGAATCAAAGATATCCAAGGGTTGCACGTCACGTTTCAATCTTCTACGCGCCGACTACAACCACCGTACATATGTCCACCCTCCCCTGCCCATTGATGCGCAATTTACACCCCAGCACCGTGCTTTGCCCATCGCATCATTTGGGTTTCTCTTGACTGTCAACTGTCGACGACGCGACATGTCTTACCTTTTCGCGCTCTCTCTGTTTCTCGCGCCTGCACTCGGAGCACTCTACACAAACCCGTCACAGCTCCCCGGCAAGTCAGATTATGACTACATCGTAGTTGGTGGTGAGTCTGCATCTATATTTCCTCCTTACTTAGTACTGATGAGCGCCAGGCGGCGCTGGCGGAGGCGTCATAGCGAACCGTCTGACAGAAGACATCGGCACGAGAGTTCTTTTAATCGAGGCAGGCTCAAGGTAAGCTCTTGTGCATCTTCTTCGTCGCGCGTTCTCACTTTAGCTTTACGGTGTCCGAAATTTGTGTTCAGCGACTACCAGAACTTGAACATCAGGGTCCCGGGATTTGCTAGTAGGCTGGGGGGCTCACAGTTTGCAAGTCGTTTCATTACGCGCGCCAAGCGATTCTCATGATGATATCTGCGCTAGGACTGGAATTTTACGACTGCTGCGCAGCCGGGGTTGAATGGTCGCACAATTCCGTACACGCGGGGTCATGTCCTAGGCGGATCCACGGCAATTAGTACTTTTTTTTTGTCCCCTGTAAGGATGTTACGTGCTTATTTGAGGCTCAAATAGACTATATGGCATATACCAGAGGCTCAAAGGACGACTGGGATCGCTGGGCGAACGTGACTGGGGATGACGGGTGGTCTTGGGACTCGGTGCAGCCCTATGTGCGAAAGGTATGCGCCGTTCTCTTCGTCTGCGCGAATCGATCCTGCATTGGCGAGCTCAATCTTATTTGCATTTGAGATGGAGAAGCTCGTGCCCCCCGCCGATCATCACAATACTACTGGCGAGATTGATCCGTCTATCCATGGCCATCTCGGTGAGTTGCAGTCTCTCGGTAGGTTTTGAAGGGATCTCAATCCTTTCATTATAGGACCTGTGGGTGTCAGCCTGGCTGGGTACGCCCTTCCGACGGATCCTCGAGTCATCAATGCTTCCCTAGAGTTGTCGGCAGAATTTCCCTTCAACCTCGACGCCAACTCGGGGAATACCATAGGCATCAGTAAGCACCACTAGAAATGTTCGTTTGCATGAAAATTTTATGAATTGTGCAGGCTGGTTCCAGTTCACGGTACGACACAGGATAATGTACTCCAATTCGTATCGTTTCTCAGATCATGTAGATCGCAGATGGCGAACGCGTCAATTCGGCTACGGCTTACATCGCGCCAGCGCTTCTTCGCTCAAATCTCGATGTCTTGGTCAACACCCAAGTCACCAAGGTACTTCGCACGGGTACGCAATCAGGGAAAGCGGTCTTCCGAGGGGTGCAGCTCGCACAGAACGCGTCCAGTGCGTGTTCTTTTTTCCCTCTTCCTCGCGTGTGTGGAGCATCATGCGTTCCCTCTCGAATAAATAGGCCGTGTTTATACGTTGAATGCACACAAGGAGGTCGTGCTCTCCGCGGGCGCGATCATGACACCCCACATCTGTATGCTTTTTCATCGTCAATTTGTCGATTTTGAGCTGATTGACTGTGGTGGCGTTCTTAGTACTTTTGTCTGGTGTCGGGGATGCTTCGTTGCTATCCTCACTCGGAATTGAAACAATTGTAGACCTGCCTGATGTAGGTCAGAACTTGCAGGTACGAGTCATGATGAAATGGTGCATTATGCGATCGTGTCGACATGTTGACTATAGGATCATCCTCTGGTGTCGTCGTCATACACCGTTAACTCAACGAATACCCTCGACAATCTGACAGCGAACGCGACTTTGCTTGCAGAACAGCTACAGCAGTGGGAGAGCACCCGCACCGGAGAGCTGGTTATCGGACCGAGCAACCAAGTTGGCTGGTTGAGACTACCCGACAATTCGTCGATCTTCGAATCTGCGGCAGATCCGAGCGCTGGCCCTACCTCCGCCCATTACCAACTATTTTTTTCAGTACGCAGTGATACTGTTTTCTCTATGCCCGTCTCATGTAATCGTGCCGCTTCCAGGATAGTTTCATATCTTTTTCAGAACCTCCGCCGCCTGGCGGCCATTTCCTTACCATATTCACTAATCTCATTTCTCCCTCGACACGTACGTCATGCTTGCTCCCTGGGACCATTCCCTGCTTTAACGTCAGGTATACAAGGCGGCAATGTCACGTTGGCCTCGAAGGATCCCTTTGAGTATCCTGTGATTCAACCGAACTTTTTCAGTACCGACTTCGACATATTCACCATCCGCGAATCCATCAAGGCCGCCCGTAGATACTTGTCGGCACCTGCGTGGAACGACTGGATCTTGGAAGAGTTCGGATCCTTCGCCCAAGCGCAGACGGACGCGGGGATCGAGCAGTATGCGAGGAACTCTGCCTTCACTGTATTTCACATGTGCGGGACGTCGGCCATGGGTAGAACGGGGAGCGTTGGGAGAGGAAGCGGCGCGCTCAACGCGGACTTGACCGTGAAAGGGACTGTGGGTCTGAGGGTCGTGGACGCCTCCGCATTCGTGAGTTCACGCCGCAGTCGGTCCGACCATTCATGGCGCTGATTTTCCTGGAAGCCGTTTATACCCTCTGGACACACGCAAGTGCCGGTGTATATCCTCGCCGAGCGTGCCGCCGATTTGATCAAGCACGCCCACGCCTGTAAGTCCCAATCGATCCTCCCATGCCCTGGATGAACTGTGGCTTGCAACACAGAACATATTCAGCGAGATGCCGTCATCGAAGCCACCTCTGCTTATCTTACCTGTTTTGTGTACTCGTACATACCTCGTGTGTCTCAGCGTAATCATGATGCTATTCATCACATATTCTCAGGCGCGGCATCGGGAAGTCGTCTACCGACTCCGAGCCTCAGGTAAGGCTCTAGCGTTTATGTCTGTATCCCGCATTCTAAAAGGGCTTGGAACTAGGCCCTTGTGATCAGCCGTTGTAAAAGCGCCAGGACCCATCGGGCGCCAGTCAGGTATGGAGATAGAGGACCCTGTTGCGAATGCAATGTTCGTGTGAGTTTGTTCTTGGGCGCTGTCCGTGTCGTTCTTTTCATCGATGCGTCCGACAGGTGCTCTCGCATGAGCAACAGCTTCTATGGCCCCTGTAAGCCTGAGATTTGTCGGTTCCTCATGAGTGATTAGGATACGGTCACAGCGCATCAGGATACTATTCTATTTTGAGGTGAGCAAATGTGATTGATGAAGGGACCAAGACTGAAGCCCGTGGACATGGCTGGCGTCAAGTCTGCGGAGAGCGGGGAAGGCTGACAATTTCGCTTGACGAGCATCGAATGCGCTCATAGCATGATTGGCTGTAGTCTCCATCTGATGGAACCTTGATGGGTCTCCCAGATATTGACTCTGGCGGGGATGCGAGGATAAAAGACCTTGCAATCGAAGAACCTCACGTAAGCATTCACGCAAACGCCATGCAGCCTTGTCCCATCAGCCTCTACGATATTCTTCTCCCTGATGTGTACTTGGGCATAGGGCACGTTAATCCCGAGCGACCGTTTTGCAAGGTCATAGACGCCGACGACGGCACACATCCTGTCCGCACCATCCTCTGGAGCGGTCTGCTTGCGGATGCGACACGCGCTGCGTCTTGCCTCCTCTTGTCAGGTCAAGCCTATCGAGCCCCTGGGAACCCAATCGCGGTTCATGTTTGCATCTTGGCGGATAGTAGTTACACGTACTATGTGTACGAAGTAGCGGTATTTCTTCTTGGATGGACGGTATGTGGCACGCATGACCCTTGCCGAACTTCTCTGAAGTGCTATTCAGCTGGTCCTACTTTCCACAAGGAATAGCGTCGCCGCTCTGGAGCATCTTATACGAACCTCGGATGCTAATATGATTCTAGTTGACGACAGGCATCTCCCTCTTGCTCAAGAAATGAAGGATTTACTTCCCGACTTGCTCGTGATTCAGATGTCTTACGAAGGCCGTACCAGTAGCGAGCTGGAACCTTTTTTGAGACCCGCTTCCACAGCTCAGGGTACCTCAAAAGAACTGGACCGGCCCGTCATTTACATACACACCTCTGGGTCTACAGGTACGTTCGTTTGCGAAGAGCTTTAGCAGGGCTCTAAGACATTCGCATCCAGGGTTCCCGAAACTAATACCAATCACCCATCGCGGCCTGATCAGCGGCGCGAGAAGTATTTCTGGCGATTTGTATGTTGGCGACACGGTGTATGGCCCTCTGCCGTTGGCTCACGTCCGTCTCTTTCCCTTCTTCGACGTAGTTTCTGCGTGCTAATTTAGATTCTAAAGGGTCTTGGCGGGTTTCTATACATCATGTGGCCTCTCGGAAGCGGCGTCTTGCCTACGTTCGTGTCCACGAAGTCCCCGGTCACTAGAGAGAGCGTCGTTCGCCACCTGGAGCTTCTGGAGCCCTGTATCGCATTTCTCGCCCCCGCAATCTTGGAGGACATCTTCCTCGCAGGCGATTCTGGCATCCAGGTTTTGTCGCGAGCGAAGAGGGTGATGTATGGCGGTGCGCCTTTGCGGCGCTCCTGCGGCGACGCCCTCGTTGGCCACGGTGTATCCTTGATAACGTGTTACGGGATGTAAGCATTGTGTCTTAGTACTTTGGAAGGCATACTGATGATGCGGATTTTTAGGACTGAAATTAACAGCATTGGGACGATGGACTTTCCGTCAACGAATGTCCGAGGGGATTGGATGTATATTCGATTCCACGACAATTATAATCTTCACTTCCTCCCTGTAGACGATAATCCTGAAGTCAGGGAACTCATTGTTTCGGTAAGATTTCGCGACGCTTTCTATCTTCGTGGTGGCGGCGATATTCGTTTTCCACAGCCCGGTCGTGATTCCTCCCCCGCCATCATCAACCACGCAGATCCTGTAGGGTTTGCGACGAACGACCTTTGGTCTCCCCATCCGACTATATCAGGTTGGTTGGACTCTTTGTTGTTTTTCTTCTTGAGTCTGACCCTCACCGAATAGGTCTTTGGAAACATGTCGGGCGAAGGGACTCCGTCGCAAGTATCACATTTTTTTCGGACGAACAATTCGATTGACGCAATCGATAGATTGTATTGAGCAACGGGGAAAAGACTGACACGAAGCAGATTGGTCAGTTTCCGTCTCCAGCGACGTTCGATGCGGTCTACTAATCGGTTGGATTACCAAGAGAATCTTTTGCTCAAAGACCCCCATATCTCGCGCGTTGTTGTTTTCGGATCTGGCCACTTCCTCAACGGCGTTATTCTAGAACCCGCCGAAACTGGAGGGAGTGAATTCGAGTTCTTGGATAAGATATGGCCAACGGTCGTGCACGCGAATGAGATAGTACCGAAACATTCTCGGTTACTCCGTGAGATAGTCTTGGTCCGATCTGACGCAAAGCCGATAGTTCTCACCGACAAGGGTTCCGTCAAAACGAATGAAGCCCTTCGCCTCTATTCAAGTGAGATCGAGGAGGCTTATTCTAGGCTAGAGATCGACAGCCAAGCCTCTGTACCTGTCCCCGAGACCTTAGATCACGCCCATCTCCTAGTCTTCGTCAAGACCGTTGTTTCGGAAGCTCTCGGGCGAAAAATCGACGAGCGTAGCAACTTGTTTGACAACGGTGAGTATTCAGCATTCCAATTACACCACGACCTCATTCTGGCCAATAGGTGCCGACTCGCTGCAAGCAATACAAATTCGCTCTGCGCTTATGGCCATCGTGCGACGGACCTCGACGGCGACGGATCATGTGTCGTCCTTACTGGTCTACGAGAATCCCACCATCGAGGATTTGACATCCTTTCTCTTGCGTCGCGTCTCAGGGTTTGCCGATACGGACACCGCCGAGGACCAATATCTTCACATTTCTCAGCTCGTTGATCGATTTTCTTCTGGTTTTCCTTGTCACGTCCCAGCAGCCACCGCCCCGCATGACCCACACATGTTTTCTTTTCTCATTACAGGAACTACGGGGTCGCTGGGCAGTCATGTTCTGGCATCGCTTGCTCGGCGATCCGATGTGCACAAAGTCTATTGCTTCAACAGGCCTGCAGATGGTTTAGACCCGATACAGAGGCAGCAAATTGCATTTACAGCTCGGGGGATCGATCAAAACATTCTTGATGAAGCTGCGGCTAAAATCGAGATAATGTATGTCGACCTATCGTCGCCTGACTTAGGACTTGAAGGTACTGTCCTAGAAAGGGTGAGTGCACAGTTGTTGCGAGTATCTCGTTCACCTGAGCTCGAACCCCTCACACGTTCAGATTCGGTCGGACGTGACGCACATCGTGCATCTGGCCTGGCAGATGAACTTTAACGTCACGGTGGACAACTTTGAGCGCACGCAGATAGCAGGCGTCCGTCATCTGATCGACCTCGCGCTTTCCTCGCGGCGGACCTGCCCGCCCAAGTTCATTTTCGTCTCGTCGATCGCTGCGGCGCTGGGCTTTCAAGGAGATGGACCCATCCCCGAGAGAGCGATGGACGACCCGGAGGTGGTGAAGAAAGAATCGGGATATGGGCAAGCGAAGTACGTGGTCGAAAGGGTTATTGACAATGCAGCGAGGGAGACTGGGCTCGCGGCAACGGTCATCCGGTGTGGACAGCTGTCTGGATCGAGCATTAGCGGCGCGTGGAACATGGCCGAATATATCCCAATTCTGCTCCTCTCGAGTATCGAAAGTGGGGTGGTTCCTGCGCAGTTCCCGGTAAGTGTACGAAGCAGCTGGCAAAGTCGGGGCTTACTGATGTGAGAGCCGTGCAGAGCATCCGTTGGGTGCCCATAGATGTCGCCGCGGATGTCGTTGTGGATCTCTGCGTTATCGACCAGGAGGGCGTCTCGGCGCCGTTTTCGACGACGTACTGGCACGTTGAGAATGTCACGGAAACGCCATGGACGGAGGTCGTCGAATGGGTGATGAAGCATACGAATTGGGCAGTACGGCCCATCGGAACTGTGGAATGGATCGACATGGTGAAGCGCGCGGCGACGCGGGTGGGGGCCGAGGGCACGCCCATTCCTGCGGTGAAGCTGGTCGACTTTTACGACCGGTTTACGGGAGGGGAGGCGAGGACACTCGACGTCACGAAGACTCTGGAGGCGTCACCACGCCTCAGGGAGCTTGGCAGCGTCGTTCCATTCCTGTCCAAATACGTCGATTTTATCTTGTCACACAAGCACGATTGAGTCAATGGCAAAGGGTTGTGCGCACCACGATGAGGTGTTTCTGTACGCCAGCAACCGTCGTCTTGGACAGCACCCTGTAGTTCGATCGCGTTGGTGTGTTACTTTTCCTCGGACCCACTACAGCTCTTCCATTCGCTATGACACAGCAATCACTCTATGCCTTCCGCATCCATTCCACTCAATTCTCCGTTTTCTGTACAGGCACATGTTCCAGAGCAAAACAGACTCTTCACAGTAATCAATCAAAGATCGATCATCTCACGGCGGCACCAGAAGGACCCAGATCTGGGCTGTAGCGCAGAAGAGCATCCGACTCTATGTAAGTTGTGCACGTGGCCATGCGAGCGTGTGAGCTGCTGTGAGCTGCCGGTGAGAGACAAGACACCGACACCGCGCAGCTAGCGCAGCTTCGTCACCTTCTGCGTGCCCCAGTTTTCGGTCCCAGATAGAGCACCGATGATGCCCCTCGAATGGAAGCACACAGTATCTTCCTCAGCTTCAGCGCTCCGCTGTGGCCCATCGCGTTCTCGACGGCTCGTTCTGATCAGCACCGTGGGCTCTTCCTGCCTCTGAGTCTCCGCGGTCCATTCAAGCCATGACTGTCTCCTCTTCCCTCCCCCATTTCGACACCTCTCTCTTGTCTCCGCCCCTTCCCTCTCATGGACACTCCTCACCCTCAATCCCAGCATCAAGCGGAGCCAGATAGCGTCCCCTCTGCCCAGGAGAAGCCTGCCGCGCCCGTGCCCGTCGACGGCGGCCTTCGCGCCTGGCTCACCATCCTCGGCGGGTGCGCCTACTTTTCCTGTTCATCGCTGCCTCCCGCTGACTC
>CVKZ01000003.1:2728398-2740515 GCA_001457955.1 Heterobasidion annosum
GATCATCTACGGCTTTTTCACAGGCGCATGTGCGTACGCGTGGATACGTTCCATCCTGATCTCGTGCTAATTTCTGAATCCTCGCGTTCGTTCTGGTGCAGTCGTTTCCCTCCTCGCGCCAACGATCGCGACGCTGACCGCGAATAAGGGCGAGATCGGGTGCGTTCGTTCGTGTGAGCTTTCGGCGCTCGATCGGGGTCGGCTGACGCTGCGACAGGCTGCGGATGGGCGTCGCGTTCTTCCTGACGTCGTTCGGGTCTCTGTTCGGCACGCCTGTGCAGGGCGCCCTGTTGGGGACCACCTTCCCATGGTCGCGGCCCATCATCTTCAGTGCGGTGAGCAACGCGTTTGATTCGGGCACGGTATCATCGAGGCTGATGGTGGTGCGGGGCGCGTGCAGGTGATGTCGGTCGCGGGGACGGTGGCTGTAGGCATTGCGCGGCAGATGGTCGCGCGGCGCAAAGGAAGCCAGGTGGTCTAGCGCTCGCGGGCCTGCGTGTGTGTGCGTGCTGCTTGCCAGCGCTCCCCGCGCCTTTGAATCCCCTGTGCCCTGCGCGTTCCGTGTTGTCGAATGATACCCGTGCACATACCGCCGTGCCGCTCTCCTATTTTGGATGTGTATATACACGCATGCGCCTATGCGATAGCGAACCGCACCTCGTGACCTGTCCAGACCTGTCGATTGTCGACTCGATAACCCGCGCGCGGGCGGAGGGCGTGATGCGAGCGGGCGCTCGCTGGATATGGAAATGGGATGCCTCACGGGTGCTGATGGAGGGCTGTGGGGTCCGAATGCGCCTTGGACTAGATCTGGACGGCAGGCACGGGCGCGGACGGATGGAAGATATTGTTTGGGGGATTTGTTGCCGTTGTGCGAGATCTGGTCAGTGCCGCCGCCGTCGTGGTCAGAGTTTGATGCTCCTCGGCGTACAGCGCAAGTGAGCTGAGAGTGGTGCGCATTAGACGGGCCGACACGCGATTGAGCGCTGATTAGGGCTTCCGTGGCTCGATTCGCGTCAGGTTCGGGAAAGTTTACCGGGCAGGTGTCCACTCCATCAATCTACACCCACCTCCTTGTCAAGCCGATCTCATAGAGTCACTAACGGGCCCAGCTGGATCAGCGGGGACTTCAGAATGACTTTCTGGCTGGCAATCGTCTGTCGTGCTGGACGCGGTGGCGGTGCGGTGCGCGGGGCTCGAGCGGCCGAATGGGGCGCTGCGGTAGGCTGCGGTGATTTCTGTGTGGCGGACACACCCTTGCGCCTTGCTCCACCATCAGAGCTTCCAATCTCTTGTCCTGCCTGTCCCTTTCGGCTGTATTTCGTTTTCATATGCCCCGCGGACTCGACGAAGGCATTGTGATGGATATCGGAGCGCCGAGATTGCACGCGCCAAGTATCAGCAGCCCGACCAGGCGCAGGAGGAGAACGACATGGCTGTCCAATCGACGCTTCTGAATTGTTGGCTGGTTTCACTGAGGAGGTTTGAGAGCTCGTGGGTTTTTTTATCGACATCACCTTGTTCATGTAGGTGTCTTGAAGGCCAAACTCACGCGTGAGTCGTGACGTCTGAATGACCGATGAGCGACTCTTCACAATCTCCACCACCCTAGCGGCATGTTTAGACGACCTAATCGGCGCCTCCAGTCTCTCACATGTCGATGTCGGCACGATGGTGTATAGCCGAGGTGAGTGATACACCCATGGTTATGTATTCGTGACTACATCGCTTAGAGAGGTAAGGGGCGGCCAAGCACTTGTAGCAAGGGCTCATCACGCATGAGCAGCATGCTTCCGCGGCAGACGCGGACGGCTCCGTTCTGGCGTGGTCTGCCATTTGACGCTCAGTACATGCTTTCCGCTCTATTTTACAGAGCTGGTGTACTGAGTCTGTCTTGACACCGGGCTGTTCTGTGGCCGACCCAAAACCGTCCTCTCGCTTTTCTTACAATCCCACATGGACAGTCCGACGCTTCATGATCACGCAGACCTCCCTTCCGCTGTGTTGTCAGATACGAAGGAACGTGCTGACTCGCCTCGTGGTAAGGAGGGCAGCTTGCGCCCTTGGTTGGCCATCATGGGAGGGTACGGACATACATAGTCCATCAAGGTCTTGATATTGGAATTCATGACCGATTTTCACTGGCAGCTGGATGACTCTTTTCTGCGTGCTGGGCCAGACGAACTCGTTCGGGGTGTTCCAAGAACTCTATACTCGCTCCCATACCGCTTCTGCGTCCAAGAATAGCTGGATCGGCTCTTTCCAGCTTTTCTTGACAGTGGCGACAGGCCTCCCAGCTGGAAAGTTGCTCGACATGGGATACTTCAAACCCGTTTTTCTCGCAGGCTCTGTTCTCTACGTCTTTTCGTGCGTGATGTCAAGTGTTCCCCGCTCTGACCGGCTACCTTTGCTGAATACCACGGTAGTTGTTTCATGCTCTCCCTTGTCCATCTCGACCGGTATTATCAGATGTTTCTCTGCCAAAGCATTGGGATGGGGATCGGAGGCGGACTGCTCTATCTGCCTGCCGTTGCCATCCAAGCTCATCATTGGAAGGATCATAGGGCTTTTGCGATTGGTGTCGTCTTCTCGGGTATGTCCAGTCCATCAGCGTGTTCGGAAGGTCGTGTGCTCGATGCTCAAGCGCTCATGCACGATGTTGCGGGCTTCAGGAGCAGCCGCGGGCGGGATCGCTTTTCCCATCATGCTCAATCGGTTGTTTTACGGCTCCGTTGGGTTTGCTTGGGGCGTTCGTGCCAGCGCATTCCTCATTCTCGGCTTGCTGAGCATAGCAAACTTGGTGATGAGCCCGGGGAACACTGCGCCAAACAAGGTATCACCGGCCACCCCGCCTCATCAAGGGATGCAGAGAATCCTCAGAGACATGCCCTATGTGCTCGTCGTTTTGGGGTAAGTCCCTCGTTGCCAGATAGCATGCACAGTTTCTGATGATGGCGTCCTCTCAGGGTGTTTTGTATCAATTGGGGCCTTTTCTTTCCAAGTGAGTGGCTTTGCTGCAGTGATGTGTGATGCGGACGTGATGTGAAAGCCTTTACCTGTCTGATGAATCTTAGTCTTCTATCTTCAACTCTATGCCACTGTTCACGGCGTGGCATCTTCCGTGGCATTCTACACCGTATGGCAATTCAGCGCCTCCGCTTAGGGATTATGATCCCACGAGCTAATCGCTCCTTGACACTCTAGCAAGCCATGTCGAATGCGTCCTCTATTGTAGGTCGTGCTGTCTGTGGATTCTTGGCGGATGCCGTGGGGCCATTCAACGTTTTCACTCCCGCCTGTCTCGGAGTCGCAGCGCTCCTGTTCGGCATGCTTGGGATCAAGGCTGCCCCCGCCATCATCGCTTTCGCCGTTTTGTATGGTTTCTGTACGGGTGCATGTATGTGATCTCGCTCCTCGCGTCCGGGCAGGCGTAACGCGGGCTGACGCTCTCTGACAGACCTGGCGCTGCTCGCACCGATCGTGGCCTCGATGACGGAAGATAAGGCTGAAATAGGGTACGTTGTCTTGGTCGCAGGGTTGAGGCAGTACATGCTAGGAACTGAGTTGAGCTGTTCAGTCAGCGGATAGGGTTCGCGTTTTTCGTGACGGCTTTTGGGTCGCTTCTCGGGACTCCAGTGCAGGGCGCGCTCCTTGGAGAACGGTTTGAATGGGATCGGGCGATGATCTTCAGTGGAGTGCGCGCGCATTCTTTGATCACTGCAGTCTTGCGCTGAAGTGTACCGATTTGCTTTTCAGGTGATGTCTTTCATTGGCACCTGCTTGGTCGCAATCGCTCGCTTCATTTTCTCGAGGAGGAGGCGCACTCAACTCGTGTAGACTTCCGAACCCCCTGCAGCCTACGCCACATCATGCAAAGCACCTCGTGCACATACCTATCCGAGCTGCTATCCAGAGACTCTTTCCAAGGACCGTCCAGTGTGATAATTGGACATCGGCCCTCTTGCGGAGACGAGTACACGCTCAATTCACGAATCGCCCCGGCCGCTGCGTGCACCTTATCTATGTATCATAGTGTCTATTGTTCCCCAAGCCATCCTGTCTCTCTCTTTTCAAAGACGGGCCGAGCGAAAGTACTAGGTTCCCCTTGCACTGAGCTCGATTCCTTTCTCTCTGATATTTTCAAGCATTCGTACACGAAGTTAGTATTGTGATAGGACGTGGACACCTCAGTATGTACTAGGCAAGCTGGCCATCAAGTATAGAGCACATGACCATCGTCAGAGACAAACCATCGAGTCGTTGGAGCCAAATCCAAGCGTGCGCGCATGCACCTGCATCAGAACAGTCCCGGCACGAGCCTGTAAGGCACCCTCTCCGCCCAGTCCTCCCAATCCCCCTGGAATTTATCGCGCAGCGCGTCATCCTCAACACGCGTCCGCCTTATCTGGAAGAACATGATCCAGGAAGCCCATCCAGCGAAGAGCGCCGCGACGCACTGCATCGCGACCGTCTCGAGCCAGCCGCACTCGCGAATCCAGGACCCAGGACCGAAGGTGCACAACAGCGTGCCTGACAGCACCATGATGGACCCAGCGTAAGCGGGGTGGCGCACAACGGCGTATGCCCCGCTCGTGACCAGCTTGTGCTCGTCGCGGATCGCGAGCTCGAATGTGAACTGTCGACCAAGTGCGCGATAGCAGGCAAGACGGATGAGGGTGCCTGTTATTTGGAGGAGCCAGCCCGCGATGTACCATACGCTCAGACCTGGACGGCGAGTGTATGCGATGGTGGGGTCCTGAGCATCGATACGCTCCAGGAGGGCTTTCGTGTGAAGGATTCTCGGGTTGGCGGTGAAGATAACCGCGATCTCACAGAAGATGGTAGTGAGTAAGAACAACTTGAGATAGAGTTGGTGAATACACGGTAAAGTTTGGCACACCAGTCGGCACAAGAGATGAGGGCAGACCTTGAAACAGCTCATAGTCCACGTGGGAACGAGTCGTGCCCTGACGCCTATGGGATACTTTTCCGCATCTGAGCGGCGAGGTGAAGGATTTGGAGCAGTCGTGGAAAGGTGGAAAGAAGCATATCCGGAAGCGAGAAAGATCGCTTTAGTGGGAAACATCACGATATGCCTAGTATGTTTAATCGCACAGCGTCGTGTATCGGCCGAATGCACATCGGCTCGCTTTTATAAACGTCGCAGAAGATATCACACCATTCGAAGCGAGGCCTCACCAACTTCGTGGCCATCAGACGGAAAGACGCCAGTTCTCTAATAGGGTAGGACTCAACATCATGCACGAGGGCGCGCACTTGATGATCAACTGACCAACCTTGAAGGCGCCGAGAGTCTAAAAGGTGTTATGGACATGGGAACGATCTAGACCGAAAAATGAAACGGTGAGAGGCCCCGGGATTTTTTTACAAAGGTTTCCCGGTCAATATACCCTCAAATACGTGAGAAAAATGGATTTTTCCCCGCGGGATTTAGAGAAGTCCTAGGTCAGTAGATAGGATGCGCATCTTGATTTAGATGTGAGACTGGAAACCTTTCAGGAAAAAAACTTGATCTAAACGGAGCTCTAACGAGGGCCTGCCTCTCCGCGCAGCTTCGGGGGGGGTCAAGGGTTCGAGGCGTACCAGAGATCGTCTAGCACTTTTAATAAAGACACGCACGCACAAAAACACAGATATGGGTATCTGGAGACCATATTGTAGGTTGAAGGAGGATCGCCGTCGTTGCTGCCTTCGGGAGACTGACCAGAACCGCCACGATGGGCCACAGCTCCCGCACTAAAACATGGCTACCTTTCAAGTTTGTGAAAGCATCACGCATTCATCATTGCTGGTTCTGAGGCGAAACGATGAAAGAGTACAAAGGCAAGTGAGAGACTGAAGACTCGGAGAGCTGCGAGTCGCAGACTCGCACCGAGCTGGTCCGTTCGGACGAGCGGGCCGCCGCCACCGCCCTCGTCAAAGCGTGACGCATGGTGTGACACGGTGACCCGACCCTCCATTGACGGCGGCCTCCGAGTCCTCATCGGTGAACCATTGGTCACTGTACCTCCCAGGTCAACTTTACAGCGTACATCATCAGACAGAGAGACAGCAAGTGCTATGCTCCCGTATCACAACCCGAAACTACAACAATTCCAAAATCAAAACATGAATACATATCCTAGTCATACACTGCGATGCCGAACCCCTTGACTATAAATCCAAGTCGTCGCCGTCATCTGAGGCGCATCCTCCGCTGCTCAGTTGAACGATCAGTACGCCCGCATTGCCTCGCTGTTCAGTCACGACAAGTCCGCGGCTACTCGTGATGCACGATAGAGGCCGCGATGTGAGTGTTGTGCATTTCCTACCGTTATTGATACTCATGCCAGCTCACCTTTTCAGCATCTTCTCAACTGCGGGCTTCACCTTCGCAACACCATTTGAGGCGTGTAAGCCCTTACCTGCGAATCCAGACTCGCTCAATCAGTACATCATCCATCTACTTCAATCATGATAGAGGACCCACCAACGATAAGCTTAAGCGACGCAAAGCCGTGGCTCCGCGCTACTGTGATGCTCGCCTCGGCGAACTTGGTCGCTTCCTGGACATATAGCCCGTGCAGATCGACGTTGTTTAGTTTCCTGCTCTAACCACCCGATAGCTCGAACCGAGCGAATGTCAGCCGCATAACATACTCAGGCTAACATCTCCCGCATCGTACGCACCTTGTTGCATTCTGCCCCCATCACAGCAAAGATGGAACAACAACGAATTAGAACACGCTCGTGCTGATGACATAGGTAGATCACATTCACCCTTGAAAATGCACTCGGCCGCAGCCATGTTCAGCCTCTCCGCCGTCGCCTTTTCTTCTTCTACCAAAGCTTTGAGCCGCGTCACTTCGCGTCTGTCTCCACGGCTCCGCGCGCGCTGTCTCTCTGCCTGTGCTTTCCGCATGCAGCTGTACGCTCTCTCCGCAGGTGCTCGCTGCGTCGCGTTGAAATCTTGCCGGTTGCCTCCTCCACCTGCAGACACGCTCTCTGGTATGCGGATTTGGAGGACTTCTTCGAGATCATGGAACGTCACTTGAGGAACAGCATGCGACAACGGTGCAGGTGGAGCTGCATCTACACGTGCGGGTACCGTTGCACGGGCGGTCGTCGAAGGCAGAGGAGGCGTATATGTGGGATTCGTGTACGTCCTCTGTACCCTCGAACTCCAGTAGTTCGTCGGAGGCCCAGGATACGTCTGCGCAGGCACCGAATGAGTGCTCTGCACCCTGGAGTTGTCTGTCGTCGGTGGACGGTAAGGCGAATACACCGGGGCCGTTGGAGAATTCTGTGGCCTAGCGTGATCTGTTCTTGGTCTCTGAGACGTGCTGCCATAGGTCGTCCCGGTCTGCGTGCTTGCGAAGGGGTATCGCGAGGCTTGGGGTGCATTCTTGTGGCTTTCGTCGTCCTCGCTGCTACACGCTCTCCACACACCTACCACAGTAGCGACGACGGCCAAAACAGTTAACGAAAAGAGGCCCATGTTTATCTGCTCTTCGCGGTGTGCGCCTCGCAATGTTTGAATTCGATTGAGATGGTATAGCGTCCAAAATCTACATTCACGTCGAGTTTCAGGGAGTGGAAGATGAGAGGAAGAGGGAAGCGCTGTAGCCTCGTGTCTGCCCGCATGCTGAATCCTTCTATAGAGATGCGTAGACGCTCGAGTCTCGGAGATACCGGTCCTCGTCTCGCCTGTTCATATTGACACCTGTAATGCCAATAGTAGGTCCTCAAAATGGAAGGTGTCAGCGGCAGCACGCTGTCTTCCGTGTGCAGACCCTTTGTTGCCTATAGAACCCAGTCAGCGCCATGTTCACAGATCTCCTTCACATATTCCACGACCCTGTTCGTTCTCCTCGAGGCCGCTGGAGGATCTCTAGGCGACAGTGCCTGAGATCCTCATCGTCGACCGCGCTGATTCAGAAATAGGTCGCTTACACACGTACCTAGAGACTCAATGAATACTCCGCGTTTCCTGGAAATGGCTCGAATGAAGTAAGAGAGTCAGGTCGCGGAGATAATCTGGAAGACTACGGATAATGCGTTCCATCGAAGAGTCCCTTGACTGCTGCAGTCCGAGTTGGAGAGTCTGGCAAGAATGATATTCGAGATGGGATATAGCAGTGTTCGTGGCAGACAAATAAATTGACACAGAAAAGACCAGGACATTGCAGGCACCCAAAAATAAAACACATTAATGCAGACACGGGCAGATCTCGACCATAAAAGGAGAGAGGATTAGAGAATCGGCAGCAGAATCGCATTATGGAGGTGATGAAGCTCCCCTCGTCAAGAGGACAGAGCCTAGCCGCACTCGCGCATACCATGATCGTCAACAGTAATGAGTATGCCTGTATGTGGTAACATATTGGTGTCAAATGAAAATGAAAACTATCGTGCAGTTGAACGCAAGCTGGTAATCATATGTGTGGTATAAAGGTAGTCCAATCCACTGTTTTGTAGGCAGCAGGAGGGAGTGACCTGAGAGAAATAAACGGCTCCACCAATAGTGTTAATTGTGCCACAGTATATAGAGTGCCCGTACACGCGAGAAGCGAACCCACAAGGGCAGACGACACAGTAACAAACACTGACCTCTCTGATTTTCTCATCAGGAAGTGAAGAAGGAACAGCAATAGCCACACAAGCGGTGGAGCGCCCACGAGCATGATATAGTATAAATGCCATAGGTACTGCTCGGTGTGCAACGGAAAATGGGACAACCATGCAATGAAATGAATGGTGCCAAAGATGATAGCAACCACCAAGGATACAGATAGGATTGGGATGAGTAGTTTGAAGCAGGACCACTACCTTTCCTCTTCATCTTCATCGTTATGACTTGCAGTCAGATAAAATGCCGCATAAAATGTGGGTGCTCGAAATGTCTTCGGTTCGAAAGATTCTTTCTCCTCTACACCTAAAACATGAATAAGATCGAATACGCCAGTCAATCTCAATAGCCATTCGCAAAGCTGGCTGAAAGCGAAAAGGATGATGGTCAGGACTCTCCGCGCTAGCCCTTTTGTGATCCATGCATCATCACCTGTGGACTGAGGGTCATTCCTTCCCCCTCTGCCTGGGGGCACTTCGTTTGGCAGTATGCCCTCCATACGTTTAAGCATGACAGCAATGGGACACCGAATATGCAGAGGTTTGTGCCACCAGAGCACGTACGTCATGAGGTTCAGAGTTGCAAAGGTGAGGGTCGTAACTTCGAGCGGCGTAATTGGAAGATGTTCAATGCCTCGTCCGATGCATTGAAGTATGAACCAACTCGTCTGGCCAATCACGACAAACTTTGACAACCAGTCACCTTTGCTCCTATCCTTGATCTCTTTCTCCGTGATCTTCGGAAAATCGATCTCTTTAGCTTGAACAAGTTGATTAAGGTTGCCAGGACCAAGGGTCTGGATCGGTTTATCCCCTTCATACAACATAAAGCCTCCCATGATGACAAAGAACCCATGTGATTGGGTCCATCCCTTGTCTTTGGAAGTATTGTCAGGGTATTTGTCATGATAGGGGTCGATGTGTACGTACCCTTGTGTTTCTTTGCTAATCGACTTGAAGAAACCCACTGTCGCATCGCAAACAGAGTGATGAGCTCCGGTGCCAGCAAAGCAAGGATCATCAGCCTCGTGCGACATTGGAAGACTTTCCAGGTTTTATCTTCCATGCTTGGGATGTTTGGGTGGACAGCAACCCAGATGCACGAAACGATGGTCACAACGCAGGTCCAGATGATGCTCCATATGGTCCTTGTTTTATGGGTACAATCAAAAGACAGGGAAGTTGGGTCAGTGGATGGGGTGGGGATTGCTAGGATGCCAAAGTGGAAGATCACGAGGGTGAATAATAAGACAAGCAGCATCGGAGATGGGAGGAGATGTAATATGGATGCTCGAAAAATCAAACGCAAGCACAAAGGTGGAGAGTCAACAGATGGCATGGACATGGTGAAACCAGACTGACGATGGGGAGCATCTTTTATATACCATATTGGCATTGAGCTGAGTGAGTCGTGGTAACAGCATTGGAGGGGCGAAGTAGATAGTATGTAAGCGCCATAGCCTCACAGGATGTGGGATAAACCCTGATAGACAGTGGAGAGGACTATGGATGGCGATGGAAATCAGAAATGGGATGGGATCCATTGAACCTCCACACATTCACTGTGCGTCAAGTGATTCCGAAGTGATGCTATCCTTTCGCGGTATGGTGACAAGCAACGAACCAGCCACATCAAGATCACCTCCGAACAAGCTTCTGCAATGCTTGCATATGTGTCTGCAAGGTTCGTGATACAACGTGAACGACACATACCCCTTCAGGTTTGTGATCAAAACACGCAGGTACCTGACCTGGAACTGGGACTTCTGAAAGGTAAATTTGCGATGGAGCCGTATCCACTGACCTCGCCCTGAAAGAGAAACATCACTTAGAGAGAAGATCGTTAGACAACTAAGAACATCCTTAAATACACTCACCTGCTCAACACACGTAGACTCAACGAAGGAGTCAAAACATTGAAGGCCACCATAACATGTTTTGCCCTAGAAATATTTAGAACGAAACCACTGAAACACAGGCCCAGTGCACGGTATGCAACTATCTCCAGCCTTCATACACCTTTCATTTCCGTATCCATTCATCCATTGATCAGAACGCAGATTGCATGAGGTTGCTTGCAGGTTTCCCTAGAAATAAAAACACCTGCTGTGTTCAATCTGATAGTCTGTAAAGTGCAGGCAAATTCATGGATCATTCCACAATGAGCATTGAATGAGTGGAATGTATCAGCGGATACTGCACCTTCACGCATGTGCTATACATTGAATGACTCCGAAGTAAACAGTGTCTTCCTCAGGATTGACGGGAATCAATCACTGCGGTCACATCAATGTCGCTTCCGAATAGGCTCCTACAATGCGTTGGATGCACAGTCACTCAGTAGGGGCCATAGTAGTAGAACGGGAAAACTAATCACCACTTCAAGAAAACATGTAGCCATGCAAAGGCATGTTCACTGGGTGTACATTCGACGTTCAACTTCTAACTCTTTTGAGCTTGAGTCTATTCTGTTTCACGATCCAATGGTCTGACTACTGTGACGGGAAGTGCACGACGTCGACTCCGCTCACCTGAGGACAAACAATATTTTATCTTGAACTCGATGAGCCAAAATTTGGGATCTGGCAAAGATATACAGTACACTGGGCATTGGGCTGCAGCGGCCTACTTCAGCGGCTGCTTTGCAGAACCGCATAGCTCTTAGGACATGAGGCGAGATCAATCGGAGGAAACACATGATGGTTGCGGGGCTGCCAGCATTGCAGGTGTTCATTTCTAGCACAATGATGCTACACATGTTCGAGCTTGGAATTCCCTCGTGTCATCGTAAGCATCCCGAGCTTTCGTGCAGTCATCGAGGCCTCACCAAGTGCATGCGAGTTGTGATTAATATCACATCTCATGTGACAAAAACTGCTACCGCGAAGGGCATAAAATCTCGGAAAATGGAGATATTTGATGCCTTCTGTTAATCTTGAGCCTTGTGGTGTGGACAGAAATTCAATATGTTTAGTGGGATTATGACAGACCTGATGGCCTCATGGGAGCTGCAGGGCTGCAGGAAGCAACAGAGAGGTCGTTGCACAATGCATACCTCAATAATCCTAACAGTCCACTTTGATTCGTTGTGGGCCTGTGGTGAGTACATGGCCCGTGGCGGCACTCTTCAGCGAGATCTCGAGGTTCAATTCAGTCAAAACATAAAAAGGAGCTGCATCCATGCCTTGGATTGAGTTCACAGGTCTAGTGGTTTTCCACTTGACAAAATGCAGGTGCAAGAGCATATCAGCTTTTATTTGTCAACATGTCAAAGCAGGCCCCGGGAAGCTCACCCAAATGTTTCCCCGTCAAAACCCCCAAAATCAAGCCAAAAAAAGATTAGTTCCATTAAGGTGTTGGAAGTAACACCTGCACGTGCCGAGGTCAGGTAACACCAGGAGGGGATCGCATGCCGGAACGGCACGTTCGGAGAAGTCTGAGTACCTAAGCTTTCTCCCCCTCACGTTATTTTCTCTTTCCCTCAGTTCT
>CVKZ01000003.1:2740615-2771515 GCA_001457955.1 Heterobasidion annosum
AGTTCTCTCTTTGCGAGACTGAGGTTCGTTCATTCGTTTATATTATATTCATACATTCACTAATGCCCCGTAGAATACACACTTTATTCTGTCCTTACAGGTCGGCATTACTTTCTTACTCACTCAGTTCTCTCTTTGTGAGACTGAGAATACACACTTTATTCTGTCCTTACAGTCCCGACTGAGCATTTCAAAGCCGTCCTATGTACGACATAAGGGTTGTCACAAATGTCACAAAGTGTCACAAAATTGAGCATAAAATGACGAACATTCCAAAAATTTACCTCCACCTATGACAAATTGGGTCGGGACGGACACCAAACAATGCCTAAAAAAGATTAAAACCTGGGAAGGTTTGGGGCTTTTTTGGCCATTTCCT
Source organism: Heterobasidion annosum (assembly GCA_001457955.1). Classification (NCBI taxonomy): domain Eukaryota; kingdom Fungi; phylum Basidiomycota; class Agaricomycetes; order Russulales; family Bondarzewiaceae; genus Heterobasidion; species Heterobasidion annosum. Next base: position 2,740,995 of record CVKZ01000003.1, read on the forward strand.
CCTCAAAAAGATTAAAAACGGGGAGGGAAATGGCCCAATTCTGCCCTCAAAAAGATTAACTCTCGGGGAAACATTTGGGTGAGCTTCCCGGGGCCTGTCAAAGCTTTCTGGCACGTCATCAGCAACAGTCCGAGGAGTGTCCGAGGTCCTGCCAGTGTCTGCCCTCCTGCCTCTGTGTCTACCGCAGTGCAATGCCGCACGATACCTTCTGCATTGCACACGCGGGTCCGTTAAACTCTGAATGGGTTTCTTAAGGCTCTTGCTAATCATAAATGATCATGCCCTGTACAATTTCCGCGTGAATTCAGTAAGCTAAGACCCGTTGTACATTCTACCAAAACCGAAAATCCATCACGCTGCCCTCCACTATTTCTATCGCCATCTCGCGCCTCACCACTCCGAAAAGCCAGTCAGGCGCCCACTCCACGCCCACCAGATCATCTCGTCGTCCTCGGTCCCGAGCGCCTCGTGCGCACCGAACGCAGGCTCGCCTTGGTCTCGGCCGATGCACTCCACCAGCACGCCTTCCGTCTTGATTCCCGTCCTCTTCCGTTTGGTGGGACCGGCGTCGCTGGCAGGGTCCATGCCAGACTCGTGTTGGAAGTCCGCGAGTACTTTGTCGAGGGAGGAAGTCAGGTTTTGGCGGGGCTGCCACGCGGGATGCGAGAAGCGCCGCGGCGCGCGGAGGAGGATGTGCGTTTGTGTCGGCGCTGCCACCATCGAGATTCAATTTCCGTAGATCTGAAAGGCCCGAAGGGGGCAAACGGCGAAATGGACACTCACCCATCTCGCAGGCCATGCCGTCGCCTTCGGCGCACGCGTTCACGAGCTGGCGGGACATGAGGTTAGTCGCGCTGCGCCAGATCTGCTGTTGCTCCGCGTATGACTTCGTCTGCGGGGGCGCGAGGTGCGGCTTTGAAGGCATGGGCGTGGAAGAAGCCGAGTTTTGGATGGACGGGGGGACAGTGTAGGCCGGGGGCGAGGCCCTGAGAGGCGGTGGGTGTTGGGGTGCCACTCGAGAGGTGTTTGTCGCGTCGCACAGTGGGGACGGGACGCGGGAGTTATGAGGTTCAGAGGGCGGGGGTGAGTCTGGTGGGAGCTCGGCAAGGTCGTCCTCGTCCTTGTCAGAGATTTGTTCTTCTTCTGAATCGTCTTGCGCCTCGTCTTCACTGTCTTCGTCTTGCTCTTCCTCCTCAGAATCGCTTTCTTCGCTCACCGATTCTTCGCTCTCACTTTCATCGGTGGAATCCTCATCCTCAACCTGTTCATCATCATCTTCTTCAAAGCTCTCTTCACCTACCTCTTCAGGAGGCGCGGATGGTTGCACGGCCTCTCGTGTTCCCCATATTTTGACTTCGAGACCATCAATCGTAAGGATTACCCTTGCCTTTACCGTCCCCGCCGTTGGACCCAGAGCGATCATCAAGTGTGCCGTCGAAGTGAGATCGCTCAAAGGCGCGTCATGGTTGCTTTCAGGCTGTGGCACGGGGTACCGCGCGGTATTCCTGGCAAAGGCAGTCGAAAGGGCAGTGAATGTTGTGTGCAGGTGGGAAGACAGCTCGTCAAAAGCATCCGCGAACTCTATCCGTTTTTTCGTGGCCTTTTTATTTGAAGAGTCGCCCGCAGGCATGCGCGCGAGTTGCTGCACGGGACTGTGATGAACGCCAACACCACGGGTCAGTTCCAAGATTCCATCATGGGAAATAAATGGAAATTCAAGATATGAATGGCGCGCACAATGGGATCTGGCTCTTGAGGAAGAGAACGTGTCCAAGGAGGCTGACGGACAAAGTGGCGGCCATCTCGTCGGAGATCGTACGCGAGTCCAGTCGAACCACAGGTATTCTGAGCGCATTTCTTGCCACCTGAGATACTTCGTTCTTTGATTCTTGAGCACGAGACGACGTAGAGGCAGCTGGACTGGGTCCCACAGAACTCCCGTTGTTTCGTACCTCGGATGGTACAAGCGAGATTGGAATGGCATCCAAGCCATGAGGAGAGGCTTCTAGCGCTACAGGGGACATCTCCAGGGATATATCACGGTGGTCGCGATAAAGAGGTGGTTCAGAGTAGAGGAGGAAGTGGTTCGAGTTGAACGAAGTAAGGACGCGCCTCCATCAGCACGCGTGTAAATCACGTGTACGCGTGCATCATACGTAAGCCGAGATGTTCTCACGGTACACTACGCTCCGACAGTCTCTACGCCATCGTGTCCCACGGCGTCGGAGACTTTATCCATTCCGCTAGCGCCTTCAATACCTCCCTAAACACAGTGAATCTCAGCTGCAGTCTATTTGGACATCCATCTGTGGCCTGGCATGACTTCTACACCGCCACTTGCATCTAGCAGTCGATCTCCTCTTCTAAGTACCAAGTACGTCGGGATGTTCATCGTTTTTCGATAGATGGCGTTGACACTCATGCTTAGAGTCTCCGAAATATACCAGAAGTTGCCCATAGATGCCCAAAAAGAGCTCATCGACAACTACTTACTTCCTCTGCTCGATGCTGCACCCAAGGAACGCGCGAGGCAGGTTCTTGCAGTTGCCGCCAAACGCGAGAAACGTTACGCTAGGATGCCCAAACTTGAACACGACGCGTGGGCAATTGAGCTCAACGACCTTATGCTTGAGCTAGACAAGGACCAAAAGCTCTCTCTGCTGAAGGATCGCTCCAGGCGCGATGAGATCGTAGGAGAGATGGTCGACAGTATGATTGGCTGGATGAATGATATCTGGTCGGTCGTGTATGAATACCAGGCCAACTTTGCGCTTGCGCACCGATGCCTTCTGCTTGTCGCAAGGACCATTTCAACCTTGTCTCCTCATCATGGCGGGTGCGCGAACTTTCTCGTTGCGTCAGCCCATCCGCTGAAATCACATTGCAGATGCGGGTGTGCGTTCAGAAACATGTATATCTCGGCCGTGATCAAGCAGAAATCGGGCAAGACGATCAAAGCCTTTCAACTTACTGGCGCTCACAAAATCAACAAAGTATTGCAGTGGATCTGGCGCGATCTCTTTCTCACGTTGCTTGCAACTGGCAATGAGGCTCAGAAGAAACAAGTTCCGGATATGCTCCAGGCTATTGATAGGGCCATGGGATGGACATCACTAGAACATATTCTTACCGGCGGGCGCGTAGGTGTGTCTTGTGTATATTTTTACTCGCTGACTTCTGAAGATTTACTTGTAGCGACTGGCTCAGATGAAGATGTAGATGAAGACGAGGATGTCGACGACTGTGATGACGACACTGACTTTGGCGACGATGACGATGCGTGGGAGGATGACGACTCGGAAGACGAAGACTTTCGCGATCACGCCCGCAAGTGTCCTTTCCATGCTGACCATTGGTCGCTATCCGCCAGCGCCCAAATGATCCCACTCCGCTATCTCGTAGAGCAACACCTCACCAACGTGTTTGCTCTCACGCCCAATCCGTCGCTATACAGGGCAGTTCTCCGAGTCACGTCCAACTATGAAACCGCCCGCTTACAGCTCATCGAGCTCGCGCGCGTGGGTGCGCTCACATGTTCCGAGTCTTTTGTTGGCGCGCTAAATGTCTTCACGACCGAGAGCCGCCCTGATCTGATATGCCGGCTGCTTGACAAAGGCTCGCACCTCCTCCGCCCGCGCGACGCGTCTGCACTACAAGACGCCATCCTCATCGTCTCCGCCAACCGCACATTCGGCTCGCGCGCGGTCCCCGTGATCGAGCGAGAATTGCTCGACACCGCCCGCACGATCAAGGCCGGGCTGCTCGCGTCCTTCTCGCACCTCACCGACCCCGCAAAGCTCGTGGAAATGAAGACGATCGCCGCGCTCCCAGAGGGGAGCCTCGCGCGCCAGGCGCGCGTCGAGCAGTGGACCGACTCGGTGATGAGCCCGGAAGCGGTCGCGCCGCACCCGATGGCGTTCGCCGCAATGATCATGGGCATCCCGATCCCCGTACCGGCCGACATGGACTCTGATCCAATCGGCTTCCTCGATATGGATACGCTCGACCCGGATCTGGAGGAGCTGCGGGACGAGTTCAGGCCCAAGCTGAAGGAGCGCTTTGACGGGTGGCGGGAGACCGCTCAGGCGGCCAAAAACGGTATCGGGTGTCTCGTCAGGGTGTACGAGGGTATCGTGCAGATGATGCCATTCTTGGATGCCACGGATATCGTCGAGGAGATGCTCGCTCGGTACGTCTCTGACCCTTCTCATGACATATATTTATCAGTTCAACTCGCTGCGTCCCTGAAGTCTAGCGGACAAGCCCAGCAAGCATCACTTGGCTGAAGCGCTCGAAGAACTGCGATCTTTTGTCAAGAAGCAGAAAAGAAAGCTGGCCACCGCTGCACAGAGGGCCCAGAAGGAGGCAAGAAAGGCATCCTCACAGTCTGCACACTCCCGCTTCATCGCGGGCCAAGCCGGCCCATCAGAACACGCAGCTCCACCCATATCACCATGGGCACTGGGTCACTTTGGTGGCATCGAAGACGTTGATTGAATAGACTCGTTCGCCATCTTTGATTCCGCCTCAGCTTTGTGCTGTGTCATCGGTTAAGGGCCGGTACTGATACCATGTTATGAATGCTCTAATTTGTTCGCCTCATTTGTCGCTACTTGAGCATTGGGCGGTTCTCGTGGTCCTCACCTCCAAAACCAACTCCGACTGATTGTCTTGGGGCTTGAAGCCGGTCCGTCTTGCGTTCGGCTGCATGATACTTCGTAGGATCTTATAGTATGAAAATGCAAGTGTAGTCATTTGTTCTTCCTACATTTTCTATATCATGAAGAAAGTCCGGAATATCGACATGTTTGATGCTCAGTAAAAAGAGAGATACATGTAACGGTCGTTTCAGTGGGAGTCGCAAGATCAAAGCTTTCATCAAGTTTGGTCAACAAAGATCATGCGAAAGTAAAAGGAGCTGCTGGAAATCAGTTAATCAAGATGGGTCTCCCATTACTTCCACAGACTTTCATCCACCCGACTTGGAAAAAACCCCAAGTTGCACGAGTGCACTTCGACCGAAACGACTTTTACATGACTTTCTGTTTTGGCTAAGGGTGCTAAGAGTGTCAAAACAACATCAGTATCGACGTTTTCCGCTTCCAGGACCCTGATACGGTCCATAATCTGGTGGCGGTCTTCCAGCTGCACAATCAGAATCAGTGAAAAGATTCCCGGCCAGGCAGTAAGGAACGAACCTCCTCCTCGAGGTGGCGGTGGGGGCGACCGAGCTCTCCCGCTCACACTCGGGATGACAGCATTCCGGAAGAGCTGCATCAAGTCGTCCGTGCGGAATATAGGCCCTAACCGCGAGGCAAGATCAGCTTTCACGTGGCAGGTCTCGAGAGTGGACCGGACTCACCGTCGAAAGAAGCAGGCATGGGAAGCGTGCCGATGAACCAAGACAGCACAGCTGGTATCGTCACGCCCTTTTCCTCCTCGCTCTCCTTCACAGGTTTTCGGCCAGGCGGGCCCTCCCGCTCGCGTTCGCGATCCCAGGTCGGACTACCATACCGCCGGCGGGGGTGCCCTTCCCAGCGATCCCTGTCTCTCCCAGGAGACGCGGTCCTCTGGCGCTTGTGTACCGGAATATGGCTATCGTCGCGCCTCTTGTGCTCGGGGGTAGGGGGCCGCCTGTGCACTGGGGGCGCCGGGTGCGAATTCTGGCTGGGGTTCGGGGTCATGGTAGGTCCGCCGATGGATGTCTGAGTATCCGTACGGCCGAGCGATCCGCTAGATCCTGAGCTGCTGGTACCAGTAGCCTGGCGAGCCATTGCGACGCCAAGATCCCGAGCGGCGATCGCATCCGTGGAATGATAGGTGTGTCGTTGGGCGAACCTTTTGATTGGAGGATCTGATGGACAGGAGGATCAACACCGCGATCTTCAATCAGCAGGAAGAAACCTACCGGTCGGGTAGACTTCGGCCATTCGCTTTTCGAGCTTCTGTGCTGCAGCCAGATCGCCGTACTGATATTCGTGACGAGCCCATCGCTCCCACAACGGTCTGGCACGGTCGGCAGGGAAGGCATTAATAACGCGCTCAAACAGTGCTCGCGCATCTGAAGAATCGTCAACTACGAGCTGAAGAGAATGGTGAAACGTACGTACTGTTTTCGTCGTTCAGAGAGAGGAGGAAAGTGAGATAGTGTATTACAAAGTCGACTTCGTCCCCAAAGGTCTCCATCCCCTTTTCGAAAATGCGCCCAGCCACGCCGGCATCCTTCATGCAATGATATTCCACAAGAGCTGAACATGCATAAATCGTTGGAGCGAGAATAGCGGGTTATAGAGAGGATCAAATACGCACCTGCCGATTCGTAAATCTGCCATGGGGTCCACCTATCCCTGCGTGCCTTGGCAAAAACAGCTCTGAACGACTTGAGGCCCTCCGCCCGCCGTGCAAATCGCATGTACATTGTCCATACGAGCCCATACTCCGTCCTCCGATCAGCAAGCTCCTTCGATTTGGGCGGCCTGTCGTCCGCTGGCTGCGTCTGAAACGAACCCGAGTTCGACTGCGTGCCACCCTCATTCGGAAGCGTCGTATCTGCCTGAGAATCATTGATCGCCAAGTTGGAGTTGGACGAGCCGGCAGAACTGATGCGGGTCTCCAGGGCCTCGAGATCGCGCCGAAGGACCTCCAGGAACTTATCGAAAACGGCGTGTACTTCACTAAAGTTTTGGGCCACCTCAAGCGTCTCGGCGTACGCGAAGTTGAGAAGGAAGCTAGACACATTGAATTATCAGTGCGTGGTCATGCAAGCATATGAAAATAAAAATTTACCTGGAGGGATTCGCGTCAATACCTGACTTCAATAGATTAATAGCTTCCTCCGTCTTGCCCACGCTGTTGGTCCACATAAATGCCATGTACCTTGAAGACCTCGTCAGATGTAATAATGCACAAAACATAGACAGCCCATACCAAATTTCACCAAAAAATCGCATGCGAATGACAGCCTTGCGATAAACGCCTTGAATTCGCGTTATCAACGCCGCCTTATCTTTTTCTTCAATCTCCAACGGGTTACTCTCTTCCCATCGCAGATAATTCTTCCAGGCGCCAACAAGCGCCCTCTCTGCCGCATTGAATGTTGGCAGTGGCGGAAGGTACAACGGTGGACGCGCAGTCGACGAAGAAGGTGGCGGCGGGAAAAGCGGCCCGAGATGCCGTTGTAGTTGACGCAAGACAGTGCGAGCTTGCATGTACGAAGGCGACAGGTCGTTCATAAACTTCTTAGCCTAAGTTGCTTCCATCGGTCAGTTCACACAGGTCGCACGTGCAGCTAGTGGCAGTTACCGTGATCCTGTTCAGTCCATTCTCGAAGGCCTCAAGCTCCTGCCACAGCGCCTCGACGTTCTCGAGGGGGATCTGCACCGCGCGGTGGTACACCTTGCGCAGCGCGTCCATCTTTTGCTGCTCCTCCCAGGTGGAGCTAGTCTGTAATCGCAGTCAGCACGAACAGTTGAGACAGGTTCAACGGGTTGGCGTTGGAGGTTTTACGCATCTGTCACACGCGAGCGGCAGAAGCAGAGGCAGCAGCAGGGAAGAAACCGACAAGCAGACTCGATCTTCACACACGCACGCGCCTACGGATCACTCTGTCGCTGGGGCAAATGCAAAAGAAAATCGATTTACGCCAGTAGAAACATGATGATGCCGGAACCTGTCTCGCGAGCTCAGAAAAGTAAGTATCACACACCTCGCCAGAGCGCAGAAACTGGATATATGCTGTCCAGATGTCACCGCTGTCCTTATCTTGACCTACGTGGTTCAACGCAAAGTCATATGCCTTGCGGATGATTTCGCGGGCATCAGGCCCCGAGTTCAGCCGCCTGTACACACACACCGCTCAGTTTGTGATGAAACCGAACACAGGTACACGATCAACTAACCTGACATATGTCAAGTAAAATCTCCAAAGGTCAACAGACGGCGAGGTCCGCAAGAACCGCACGAACAAGGACTCGGCGAATTTGAACGACCCAGGATTCAGGCAATGGTTGAGATATGCAATTTGCGCCGAAGCCTATCAAAGCATCAGTCGATGTAGCACTCGCACGAAAGCCTCACTGACTGTGTTGGGATACATCTTCAACAGAGCCTCATACGCCTCTTTGATCTTATCCAGGTCGCCTGACCCCTCTGCCATGTTGATGAAATTGTTCCAGCCTTCAGGATCGTGCGCTTTCTCCGCAAGTTGTGTGTGCAGTAGCTCCCATTCCGACGGAGGATCCACGGTCATCTGCTCCGTGTCTTGTTGTGTCTGAGAGCCATTTTGAGCGGCGGAAGTATCTGTCGGTGTCGCGGGTGGTACATTGAGCTGTTGAAGAGCATTGAAAATGTCGGCAACTTGGGGTGTTCCAGGTGGTTGCAGTTGAGGTGTCTGCGGTGCATCCGTCATGGTGCCTGCCTGCGAGTTGAATGTTGAAGTTAACGAAAACAGAGGCCACACGGTGAAGACGACGAAGAATTCAACACGGGCAACTCCAAAGTTGCCACCGGCCCTGTTGCCTCTTTGCCTCCAACCGCCGTGGGAAGCTTCTGCCACATCCTGCTATTATGGGCTTACATTACCCCCTAATCTAAATCCGAAATATTTAAGTAAAGCCTCCGCTGAGTCCGCTTCCTCACGCTCTTCAACATGCCGCTTCATGGCAAAGAACTGTCCTCGAAAAATGTGCACGACGAATCGCCCTATTTTACATCGCTTGCAGATCTAGACACTTGGTACAAGTCCCACAATGCCAAACTGCGAAATGTGCTGGATTATCTTCCCCGCACCCCGCGCACTTCCCCAGCCACGCGTCGAGGGAAGCTCCTGGTAAGATCTGCGAGATCTGCGTCTCCGTGAAGGCTCTGACTCCTGAGAAGATATGTCATGATTATAAAGTACATCTGTCGTTATCACGAGAGTCGAATGGTAGAGTGACTTTGACCACTCTCGTTGCCGGCTTATAACAGGGAGGCTATACCGAAAGTCCCTCCGCATTCTCATACACCTTTAATTTTTGGCCTTGGTGTGATACCTTCATCTAGTATGTGCCTACACATCCAATACAATCTACCCTAACACCACACAGTTTCTCGCATCATCGAGTAACGATCCCGCCATCGGGATGGACCACTGCTGCCCATCGACAAGGCGTCAAAATGCTCGGGACATTGTAAACACGCTTTCCACACCATCCTATTCTGCTAATGACCCATTCACGCAGGATATTCGAGTGGGAAGCCAGCGAAGGCGACAGTCTTCGGCTGCTCTTCGGACGCCTTCCTCAGTCTAGAACTGGCCCAGCCGCCCCCTCCGCAGACGACTCTGTTCCTACATCCCCGCACTACGCCCGCCTCTTGGCAGATCTCGCTCTTCAACGCGGATTTGATGGATACCTCCTGAATTTTGAATTTCCTCTACGTGCGGGCGGCGGTATCGGCCAAACGCGCGCGCTCGCAGCGTGGATTGCGCTGTTGGAGGCAGAACTAAAATCGAAGGTGGGACCTCACGCTGAAGTCATCTGGTACGACAGCGTCGTCTTCACAGGGCAGGTTCGATGGCAAGACCGCCTGAACAACTATAATTTACCGTTCTTCCTACCATCGACGGGCTTCTTCACAAACTACACCGTGCGTCCAAGTTCGCTCTACGCGCAGACCGGTCCCTGATACCTTGAGAAATTCAGTGGCCTGCACATTATCCTGCCTTGACCACGCAGTTTCTGCTCAGCCTCGATCCTTCACTGACGCGCAACAAGACCTTGCAGGACGTCTACACAGGCGTCGACGTCTGGGGTCGCGGGTCGCACGGCGGTGGAGGCTTGGGGTGCTACAGGGCCCTCGAGCACATCGAACCTCCATCCACAGGCATGAGTGTCGCCCTTTTCGGCCCCGCGTGGACGTGGGAGAGCGAACAAGACAAGCCAGGATGGGACTGGTCCGCCTGGTGGGCGTACGAGCGGCTTCTCTGGCTGGGCCCGGAACAAGCGGGCGAGGCGGTCGAAGTGAAGCCCGCGCCGCGCCGCGAAGGGGAGCCCGAGTGCCCACACGGCGCCTTCCGCCCGCTCGTGTCGTTCTTCGAGCGCAGGCCGCCGCCCGACCCCGCCGTGCTCCCCTTCCACACGACGTTCTGCCCCGGCATCGGCACCGCGTGGTTCGTGCGCGGCACGCAGGTCCTTGCACGTGACGACGGCTGGACGGATATGGACAAGCAGGGCTCGATTGGCGATCTGCTGTGGCCGCGCCCCGTGCTGACCTGGGAGGACGCGGACCGGGCGGACGCGCTCCCCGAAGCGCGCTGCGCCTTCCGCTTCGACGAGGCTTGGATGGGGGGTAATTCGCTAGAAGTGACCTTTACCGTTCCAGGCTCCTCCGCTGAGGACGCCTTCTTCCGAGTCGCCTGGCTGCCGATCCAGTCCTTGTCCGTGACCCCCGGAAAATCATACGAGGCGTACGTAGTCTTCAAGACTGAGAGCGACAGCCTCGACGTCGGTCTATCCGTCAAACTCCCAAGCGGCGACACTCCGGTGTCATCGATAGAGACTCTACTCAACGGGTGGACAAAACTTTCGCTGCAGTTCACATCGGACGCCGCTGAGGACGTGTCCATGGGCCTCATAGTCGGCTTCGCCGCGGAAGACCCCTCAGAACCATCCTCGTTCTCGATTCTGCTGGGTCAGATGAGCGTCTACCCGAGCCCACCTTCTATTGAAGCATCTCCGGCGCGCGCGCGCATCCTCTGGGCCGACTTCGATCGCCCAAGTGCAGCAAGCCTAGCTGGTGCTCTGACATGGGAGGTCGCGGCCAACTTTGGTCCATCCGCACCGCCGTCCATTCCGGCCGTCGAGGACCCCAAACCCGTCTGGCTGCTCGACACCGCTGACCACTGGTTCCCATCTTTCCTGTACTTCAACATATATGCGCAGGCGCATCTCGCAGACGGCAGGGTGGAAGGGCCGGAGCAGGCTTTCTTCATAGGAACGACCGGGTTGGATGGGAGAGCGAATAGGCTGTATATCGAGCGGGAGATGTTGCCGGAGAGCGTCCAGAACGCCAAGGTGGTGAGGTTTTACGTGCAAGGTGTGACGGACCAGGGGCAGGTGCTAGGTTGGGATCAATGTTGCTTCGTGGACGTGTAAAGAAGTCAGTGACGATGAACAATGCAATGTATCAGGCCACACGCAAGGCTGGCAGCAGTAATTCCATCTTTGATGAGATGGCCTGAATGATTCTGGAGAAATTAGAACGAGTACAACACGGTCCACCGATGATACACGATACAATACAACATCATCTTGAAAGTCCCAGAGATGACAGCAGATAAATTCTGATTGAAATGGCTCGTCAGTATCTGAATAACTAGAGGTCGAGAGCATACTCACAACCTAAGAACTCGAATAATACCCACGACCGGAGAACTCGATTATCACGCCTGAAGCGTCTCGACAGCATGCTGACACTCCGCCGCCGCACGTTCCTATTTCCATGTCGCATAACTATGATCAGCAAAAGAAAACCGGTGACATAAAGCACAGTAATTCACCTTCTCCCAATTCGTGGTCTGTCGTATCGCACGGTCCCAGAGACTCTCGCCACCCCTAGCTTCATCTTCCCACTCTGCCCTCAACTCGCTCCTATCTGCCTCCAAAAACCAAACCCACTGCTCCTTGTTCCGAAGCATATAGATGAATTCCTTGGCTATTTTCTGAATCGACGGCGTGAAACGAGTATCTATCACGAAGACGAGGACCTTGAGGGCTGGTAGGGTTGTGGTGAATAGTTCCACAGCATCATGAAAGGAAAAAGTCCACGTGCTGGCCAGATGAGTGACATGTGGTAGATTATGAAAAAGGAGAACCGGAGCGTTGGAAACGAGGTGGAGGCGTGTGACCCTGCTCATCAAAAACCGCGCTTTCGTCAAGTGTTCATAGTTGCACTTCCCTCCTCCCAGCAATGTCAAGTCAAGGTCGTGATCGAGCTCGCGGTTGCTATCCAGGTCCAAGGGACATTCCGAAGCTAGATCGCAGAGTGCCTGGATGTGAATAGCTGCGCGACGCAAGTTCTTGCTCGCGAGGAAGATTCTCGGTGGTAGCGAGATATGATCAGGCAGCCAAAGGCTTCGTATGAGCAAAACGGGGTCTGCAAAGTTTCTTACACGGGGTAGAGAAGCAAAGAGATGGTCACGGAGTGAGGTTGCTTTGGGGAACGAGGTGATGACGACCTGGTCCATGAGATATGGGATGACCAAACGATACACCCATGAAGATACCAGGCAGAGTGCGAGGCAGGACTGCGTCGAGGACGAGGCTGTGATGCGGAATACCTCATCCAAGAGTTCCAGTGGAAGGGGTGGATGGTCGGGCGTGAGGGCGACGACGCTGGATGCAACCATGGCGTTCACTGGGATAGGGTCGTTTGTATCAGCGCTCAATCTAAACCAGGGGTTAAATAAGGTTGAACACGCTCACGGGGCTGTACTCACATGAGAAACATTCTATTCTGATTGATGGGTTCGGAGATAGAGCTTCTCTGAGAGAGATGCATGACCTGCTAGTCGGACTCCTGTCCAATCATACGCAGCTGTCTGCCATTCGATGGTCAACAATAAACTCAACCCCTTTGACTCACTCATGTAGTATACTGTGAATCTGTAGTTCACTATGCTGCCGATCAATGAACTTGATACGCAGGTCAGAGCGAGTCTCGAGACAAGGCGCTGTCAGAGCTCGAGGCTTGGATTATACAACTTCAGCCGCGTGACTCTTAACAAATACTTAAATTAATTGTCTTGCGATAATATGGGTTGTCTACATGGCGATCCCAGGCTGCAGCTCCAGCCGAAGGCAACCTGAACATGTTTGCGTGCATGGTATTAGCATTTGCATCAGACCCCCGCACTTTCCCGTACATAAGGCAAATGTAACATCCGTAATTACGGTGGCGTAGAGCAAAAGCAGCGAATAATACAAGACAGAATGACAGGGCCAGGCCTAACAGTCATATCAACCCCGGTCTCCCAGCGCGAGTAGGGATGGTAGCCGTGCTGGCCATGTTGGGCGGCCCGTAGTGAAATGAGAGCTCGACGGCACTGACAACTGACATGTCATATCCGAATCTCTTACCACTATGCTCCTGTGCGTTGCTGTGTCCGAGTCGCATGATCAAAACCAACATGGAAGTGTCGCAAAATACAGTGACTCACCTCCCAATTCGTGGTCTGCCGTATCGCACGGTCCCAGAGGCTCGGGCCACCCTTACCTTCATATTCCCAATCTTCCCTCAACTTGCTCTTATCTGTCTCTAGGAACCAGACCCTCCCCTCCTTTCTCCGGAGCAGACTTGTGCATCCCTTGGCCATCTCCCTAACCGGCCTTGCAGCGCGAGAATGCACCACGAAGACGAGCATCTCAAGAGTGGGCAAGGCCAGGGCGAGCGGGGCTACGGTACGAAAGGTGCCGGTACTCCACGTCATGGCCAGGTGAGTGAGACGCGGGAGGTGGACGAGCAGAGAAACCGAGACGGTGGAGACGAGGTGGAGATGTGTGATCCTACGCATCATGTAAGGCGCCTTCATCAAGTGTTCGAACTTGCGAATCTTCCCCTTTCCCCGCAATGTAAGACTTAGGTCGCATTCAAACTCGCGGTCCTCCGGCCTCTCTGCGTCCAGCCCGTAGAGTGTTCGGACATCTATGGCTGCGCGGCGCAAGTTCCTGCTTGCGAGAAAGATATTAGAGGGAAGTGAGGAGCTATCAGGGAGCCAAAGGTCGCGTATGTGCAAAGCTGGGTTTACGAGGTTTCCCACACGCGGTCGCGTTAAAAAGAGGTGTTCGTAGAATGAGTCTGCTGTGATGAGCGAGGCGATGACGACCTTGTTCATGAGGTATGGAATGACCCGACCATGAACCCATGATGATACCAGGCAAAGCATGAGACACGATTGTGTCGACAACGAAGCTGAGATGCGAAATATCTCATCCAAAAGCTCCAGTGGAAGGACGACGGTGTTGGAACCGACCATAGTGATTACTAGGAAAGTCGTTGGCATCAGCGCTTGCTCTCACCAGGGTTAAATATGCTCATCAAGGGGAACATTCCGTTTTGATTGATGGATTGGAAGGCGTGGAGATGACAGAAATAACCGAGTTAGATATGTCACGCGTACATAACGCCTATTTTATCAAATAATCTATTTGTCGTTACGATATGTCGAAATCAAAGTCGTCGCTTATAATTTTCTTACCAGGTGGGTTTGCGAAGAGACGAGCGCAAATTATTCTGTATGTATATATGGCTATCCAGCGTGAACAGCAGACACCCGCATTGTTGCATACTGCTAGAAAGCAGAATACACTGTATAGCATCCGCGACTACAGTAGTGAAAAGCGAAGGCAGCGAATGACACAAGACAGAGGACCTGACAATTACGCAAAAGCTGACACGCACTAGGTAAGAAGCGACATTGTACCTCTCGCCCATGGATCTGCATGATGATCATGATGATGGAAATGGGAGTGCTGAAGTCTTCTGTCGTAATGTCTCTCAGCGCGACTAGATATGGTATCCGTGCTGGCCACGTTGGGCCACTGTTGGGCCTATAGCCTAGGAATTGAAATGTTGGATCTGAACCATTTACTACCCTGCTAATGCTGTTCCTATTTCCGTTGTCGCATGATCAATACCAACAGTAACACCATTGTCACGAAGCTCAATGATTCACCTTCTCCCAATCTGTGGTCTGTCGAATTGCGCGGTCCCAGAGGCTCTCGCCGCCCTTACCTTCGTCCTCCCACTCTTCCCTCACCTTGCCCTTATCTGTCTCCAGAAACCAAACCCTTCCGTCATTTCTCCGGAGCATCCTTGTTTGGTCCTTGGCCATACCCCGAATCAACAATACAGAGCGAGTATCCACCACGAAGACGAGCATCTTGAGAGTCGTCAAGGCCAGGGCGAGTGGGGCTGCGATAGGAGAAGTCCCGGTATTCCATGGAATAGCCAGATGAGTGATACGCGGGAGGTGGTCGAACAGCAAAGCTGGGATGATGGAGACGTTGTGGAGATGCGTGATCCTGCGCATAATGTAATGCGCTTTCATCAAGTGTTCGAATTGGCGAATCCTCCCCTGGCCCCGCAATGATAGATCTAGATCGCCATCGTCCTCACGATCCTCTGGCTTCTCTGCGTCCATCTCCTCGAGTGTCTGGATATCTATGGCTGCGCGGCGCAAGTTTCTGCACGCGAGGAAGATGTTTGATGGCATCGGGCAGTCATCAGGGAGCCAAAGGTCGTGTATGTGTGAAACAGGGTCTACGAGGGTTCCCACATGGCGTCGCGTATAAAAGAGCTGGTTATAGAATGAGTCTGTTGCGGTGAACGAGGTGAGAACGATCTGGCTCATGAGGGATGGGATGACCCGACGATGAACCCATGACGATACGAGGCAAAGTGCGAGACATGATTGTGTCGACAACGAAGCTGTGATATCAAATATCTCTTCTAAGAGTTCCAATGGAAGGACAACGGTGTCGGATGTGACCATAGTCACTGGAAAGGTTGTCGACATCAGCGCTCGCTTTAGCCAGGTTGAGATATCAAGGGAAACATTCCGTTTTGATCGATGGATTGGGAGGCGTGGGTGTTTGTGGGTCCCGGGGATGACCGCAGTAGCCGACTTAAATATGGCACGTGTCCACAACGCGTATGTTATCAAATACTTAACGTACATGTTATCACAATAATAGGGGTTGTCTCATACGTTGAGGCTGCAGTTGTCGAAGTCGTCGCTTATAAGATTTTTACCATACGAGATATCTGCGAGGGAATGCACGAGGGCAAATTAATCTGCATATATGGCTATCCAGCGTGAACATCAGACACCCGCGCTGTGGGATACCAATGCTAGAGAGCAGGGACATACTATATAGCATCCGCGACTACGGTAGTGTAAAGCGAAGGCAACGAATAATACAAGATAGAACGACAGGACCTGACAGTAACTCGAGAAGAGCAGACGTCGCGTACACAATTTTCACAGCTTTCGACAGGCTGCATAAAAACGCAAATATCAGAGTAGAAAGCGAGACCGTACCACAAGTCCATAGATCCGTAGGAAGGGGTAGCGCAGGAGTCGTCCGTCGTGCTGGTACTCCCGTCTCTCAACGCGAGTAAGGGTGGTAGCCGTGCTGGCCACGCGGGGCGGCACGTTGGGGCCCGACGCCCTGTCCACCACCCTGCGCACTCGCTGCCCGCGGTCCCTTTGGCACGTTCGGCCCAATGCCCCCTGCCCCACCTGCAGGCCCACCCCTTCCCATCCCGAGCCGCGGATCGGCAGTCATGCCCATGCCCCGACCCATTCCCATGCCCATGCCCATATTCTGCGCGCCACCTCCCATGCCCATACCCATACCCATGCCACCGCCCATCCCGCCGCCCATCCCGCCGCCCATACCTCCCATACCACCTCCCATGTTCCCCATCATCGGGTTCATCCCACCGCCCATCATCGGATTCATCCCGCCGCCCATCATGGAGTTGATGCCGCCCATGGACGACGCGATGCGCGTGTAGAGCGTCGCAAGCGCCTGCGGGTCGAAAGGCGTATTGCCCATTTGAGGTGCCACCTGCGCGCCCGCCTGGTTTCCATACTGACCGACATTGCCGCCGCCGCCAGCACTGACACCTACCCCCATTCCGCCGCCCTGGGCGCCATATCCGCCGCCGCCGCCGCCGCCGCCAAAGTTTGGGCCCGCACCGCGGCCCCTTCCGTTCTCTTCGAAATTATCACGCTGGGAGCGCGGCTGTGCCAGTTTGACATCGATCTGCGACGGCGCCAAAGCAGAAGATCAAAGTCAGCAATCCAGCGCTTAGCGAAGACAACAGCGTTTCCCGCTACAAAAAAAAAAGAGCAGGCCACTCACCATCTTGCCGTCGATCTCCAGGTTTCCAAAGCCGAGGAAGGGCGTCACATCCGTGTCTTCAAACGACACGAATCCGAAGCCCTTGCTTCGTCCCGTCTCCCGATCTAGCATGACGGTCGAGTCCACCACCTTACCGAACTGCGAGAAGAATTCACGCATCGACTCGGAGGTGACGCTGCCCGCAAGGCCGCCGATGAAGAGCTTCGTAGCGCGCTGGTGTTCCTGCCGCGGGATCGCGCGCTTGGGATCGATCTATCAGGGGAGCGAGATGTCAGCCATGGCCGGCGCCTATCGATTCTGCGGGCGCGCAGGACGAAGAGAAGGGCTTCCTCACGATCTTTCCATCCAGGAAATGCTCCCGGACCATGACCGCATTCACAGACGCCGGGTCGTCGAATGTGAGGAATGCGAAGCACCGCGAGCGGCCGGCGGCGTCGCGCATGATGGTGCATGCGTCGACCTTGCCAAACTGGGAGAAGTACTTTCTCAACGAGTCTATGGACACAAGGTAAAATAAAAGGTACTATTTAGCTCTATGGAATGTACAGGAGCAGAGTCGTACGATGTACCGTCTGTAGTATCCCAATTGAGACCCCCTATGAACATCTTGCTATATGCGCGGGCGTATCATGACAGCAATACATCGAGTTGTCGGTGAGACGTTGTGATACAGCATGGCGGTGGCATTTGCGTTCAAGGTGCACGGATAGATGCACGAGCGACGTGGACATATAGAAAAAGCAGAGATCACTATTAGTGCCAGTAGCCTAAAACATGAGGTCACGGCGCAAAGGGGAAAAGAGAGATAAGGTGACTATACTGGTCAACAGCGCATGTTTCGTGTGTAGTGCTAGCCTAGCCTAGACCTAGAGTGCGACGGTAGAAGCTAGCGCTAGTCCTAGGCGACACGACAGCGAGGGCATAATGCTAGGCAACGACTACAACAACGCTGTGGCGCGCGCTCCATATATCCAAGGCCAGCTACGCGGTACGACGGTAAAACATAATGGTGACTGCTAGCGACTCCTTCCAACTGTACTTCCTAGACACATAAAGTGAGTAAAGACTAGAGCATTCCTACTCACCCTTCGTCTTTCATCTCGGAGGGTCTAATTGACCGCTCTTGGACCGATATTTGTTGGTAACCACCGTTCGCGGCGCCTCCATAGGAGGCATGGTAGTCGTCTTCCAAGGGCTCCTGGTAGGTCGGTATCTGTTGCGTCACGAGGGCAGGTACGGGCGTGGCAGTGGTCGATTGCGGCTGTCCACCGGTCGAGTCAGCCGACTCCGGTTTTGGAACTAGGGTAGTGCTGGAGGATGCAACAGGCGCCGAGGAAACAGGAGCCGTGGTGGGTGTCGTCGGCGCGGATGAGGGCTCTTCTGGGGGATCCGCCTTTACAGGCCGTGAGTGCAATGAAGTTGCCGAGTCTGAAGTTTTGTCGACAGCTTGTGATGTTGGTTCCTGGGCTTCTTCGTGCGCGGGCGGCACCTTGACAGTAGGGTCAGCCACGAAGTCAGCATCGTCGGTGCCATACAAATCTGAGCAGTGGGCGAAAAGCAGGTCAGCACGGCGAGGCAGCGTCGAAAAGAAAGCAGCGGCGCACCTGCGTAGAGGTCAGCGTCAAGGTCGGCCATGGTTGTGGTCGAGGAGCAAGAGGGGAATTGGCGCCTGTTCTGTTTTCTGCCAGTCTTTGAGCATCGACGCACTTTCCCACGGTGGCCCACCGACCCAGGGCGGAGGCGTTGCTTATGTAATTGTACTCTCGGCTCCTCCAGGCGCCCGCAGAGATTGATGTTAGGCGCCCACAGAGATCAGGCCTGCCAGAACATCGAAGCGTTGATCTTGCTTCCCATAGCGCTTGCACTGATCCATCAAGCATCGTTGCTCTCACAAGAAGACACGTCTTGGAACAATCGATGACCAAGGCAACTACGTTGTTACATGCACTACAGCCAGCCCTACGAACGCTTCACCATTCTATGGGTTCTCCCTGAAACCCATCAAGTACTGCATTATCTGCATTCCCGCCTGTACACACGAAACGTGATGGTCGCGGGAAAAAAGTGAACGCCGTCAGTACAGGCGCGACACAAACAATCACCGGTCATCGCATACCATGGGAGAGAATTGTGGGACCCTGCACCGCAGCAGCAACGAATAGAACGGACAGAGTGAGTGACCAATGGGGAAACTAGAACCGGACGGTAAACGCACATGTGCCCGCTGAGCGCTACTTCGAAGTAGGTCAGCCCGCGTTCTGAGTGCATGTTCCCAAGCGCGCCGACACCATCAACGATGAAAGAATCGTTCTGGATGGGCGTCTGGAAGCCCTGCTTGCCGGCCCCTAATAGAAGGCGCAATTATTCAGCGTGCCTTATGCGGAATAAGAAACCGTAAATAGAGCGGACTTACAGGTCATACTAGGACGAAGAGAAATTAGGCGAGAAGGGTCGTTGATCCGTCATTACACCTTTATCAGACAAAGTGACGCGGCGCTTACTTTTGAAGAACGATCCTTGTTCTGTGCGGCGTGCAAACACCACGCTCGAAAGGTCAGTGATGCACGATGCAGCCTCATGCTTAAAGGAGACTCACCCTTCAGCGATCAAGATAAAGTCGGCCAGACCGTGGACGATCACGCTGCGATTGCTCTTCTCAATGGCGTTCGGAAGCACCGTAAATGCGGGCGGCAAGCTCGCATCCCCACGGGGAAACACATTGACGTCAGAGCACTCTGCCCACTCCACGTCCGTCGGCGCGTGCAGCGCCTTCTTGACGTCCAGCCTATCGAAATAGAGCGGCGATACCTGCGTCTGGGCAAACGAGCCTGGAAACCCTAGGACGTCCCACAAGATCGGGTACTGGGAGGAGAAATCACGGGCTTCGAATCAGAGAGCAGAGAACGAGAAACGAACTCAGAGCGTACTGTGTCGAAAATTCTATAGATATCGAACGCAGGGTTCACAAGGAGCGCCGCTTCGAAGATCGCATCCCAGACGTCGCAGCCATCGTCCGCCTCGACTGAGCTGCCAGGCAACGGCAGCAGGCCAGTAGGCGGGTAAGTCACGAACTTATCGAAGTAGTCTGCATAGTTGCACTGTTCAGCCATCGAGTCGAGCTGCGCGAGGAACGTCTGGCTATGCGAATCAAACGGGGGTCAACGGCAAGGCAGCATTTGATTGCGAACAGGACATACTTGAACGCGAATACGTTTTCGTATTTGTGTACGAATTTCACCGCCGGGATTTGGGTTTGCACGACGTCCCAGCCAAGGACAGCTACACGTAGAAGCAACGAAAATCAATCCCACGAGAAAACGGTACGGTTGCCAAAGACACAAGTGAACGTACGATCGGAAACCCAGAAACCCTGCAGATTTAAGTCGAGCTCGCCAGGATGCTCGTAAATGTAGTTGGCGAGGTCTGCTAGGACGTCAGCCTACCATTAGACGTCTATGTTGGACGAGCCAGCTTACATGGCACGTACATCCCGGCATACTACATCATTTGGTGAGTCTATGAGTATCTGACAAGGCGGTGAGAAGACAATAGACCCACGCTTTCACCAGTCACATAGAACTTTTTGTCCTTCAACTCGCTGAAGACCTCCAGGAACTGCTGGAAGAACCCGACAAGCTGCGCCGCGACATCATCTTCGTTCTGTGTTCCGCGCCATCATGTTGTCAGCCATGTATCTTCAACAAAAGAAACAACGTACGCGTGCGGTAGGTGTGCCCTGTGAGAACCCGGTACCGATGGGTTGCTCAACAAATAGAATACTAGAGAGATTGGTCCAGCTGAACTCGTTTTGGGTGGCCTTGGCTTGGCCCCAGGACCAAGTGATGGGCTGGGCATCAAACACAAAAGGGCAAGGGAACACAAAAGCAAGAACACAAAAGCAAATATCAACGTTGGATCGCGTGAGAGAAAGGATATTCTCAGCGCACCCCGTTCTCCTGAAACGCGCCCTCGAGCGACGAACAGCCTGGACCGCCATTTGTCCTGACAACGCGCAGAACAATCAGCCCGTCCTGTATGGACCGAACGCGGGAATGCGACATACCAAAATATCAAGTCATCCAAACTCCCCTCCGGACCGGGCGGGAAAAACCAAAAGAACAACTGAACCCACGCCGCCTCAGCCCAGCAAAAATGACAACATGAAGGAGAAAAGAGGAACGCACCTCGCGCGTCTCGTTCGCCGCGCCGCTGATCGGCAATAACCCGGACCACGACGAGCCGATGTCGAAATCGACCTCGGGAAGCGTCGCCCCATCGACCCAGAACTCTGCGCAACCCCATCCGACGCGTCAGCGCCGCGCGCGCCTCCCACACGCCCGCCGGGAAAACCGACGTCGCGGACGTGAAGAATGGACGCACCAGACGCCCTGGGGTTCGTGAACGTGATGTTCTTCGAATCTGCCCGTCTCGCTTGCCCGCCGCGGCGTGCCGACTCGCTCCAGCGCCTTGCCGCTTCGTGCCTCTTCGCGTTTACCGCGCTCGGGTTTATTTGCCTCGCGTTGATGCCTGGAAGTAGTGCCAATGTCGCGAGAGCGAGAGTGCCCACCAAGAGAGACGTGAGGGGAGCCATGAATGAGCGCGAAGGAAGGAGACCTGGCGACACGTCGATGGTCTTGGGTATTTATACCGACAGGGAGATGACAGAAGATATGCCACACTATTGTCGGCGTATATATAGCAGCAGTGCACATGAGAGGTTCCGGATCCGTAAGGACGACATAGTTGGCTGGGAAGAAAAGCGCGTTGGCGACAACGGATAGCGGAGGACGCCATGTGCTCACAACAACAAATCGAAGTCGCCGGAATCGAGGTACGCAACGTCAGTGCAACGTCCTTCTCTCTGCTCCTTACTGCGGCCCTGCAGCTCCCGCAAAGTACATCCCACAGAATACAACATATATATCCACATCACACGGCCCGGGATCAAAGGAAGCCATCGGATTGCTTCATTTTCCGGGCCTTCGCGGTGCGCGCCCTTGTTTTTGAACGGGATGCATCATCGATTTTACTGATCGTGCACCTATCTAGGTCCAATAGCTAGTGATTGCCCCTGTACCGTCACTGGTGCTTCTGTCGAGGCCGCCATAACTGCATGAGGGCTTCTCGAGGGGCTCACGAGGACACGACTCAGGGAACTCGAACACGCGCAATGTCATTGTGCTAGAATCGCACAACTGCCAGCCCCGCGACCATCCCGCGTGCCCTTCATTCGACCTCGCCTACTGTCCGAGGAGCTGTCGGCTGCTATCATGCGGTTTCGCAAAGCAATCGCTGAAGTAGGTCAATACAATGCAAGCCAACACCCGGTATGTCTTCGGATCTGATTTCCCGAGCATTGCTAGGTCATCGAGTTCCAGCCGAATTGTTCATGTGCCCTTGGGCGTAAGTAGAAGGGTCGAACATGGTCCGGTCTTGAAGCCAACGTCATGCAGTTCGCATCACAGTCGACGGGCGAATTACGCTCAAGCCCCCGAGGGGCAGAGTTGATTGTGTATCTAGTGGACATTCATTTTGTGGCTGTACGCGGCGCGATTCGATCGCAGACTTGCAGAGGTGTTTGGCTTTCCCATTCCGCCACGGCCTGTGCTGTCTGTCTGATATCTCAAGGGGCATTCGGATCCAATCTCGTGCAATCAATGTGCTGGCCCAGATGAGCCCCATTACCAGTCCAGTTCCTCCTTGTTCGTTGTCGCAGCCCTTATTGGCGACAACAAACGTTTTGATCGCAAACTCAAAGAGGCTTGCTCACTTCCTGTTGTATCGTGTCACTTGCTGGCTAATACGCGCATCGCGAAACCCTGAAATGATCTTGATGTGAGTGATGAACTAATTCGACAACAACATCTTCATTTAGGATATCGCTTGCTCCGGGGCCACTTGATACTGTCCATGCCGGAAGGAACAGTGCTTCCCGGCGCACTTGATTCCATCGCTCCCTATTGCGCCATGGCACCACATGTTTTTCAGTTTGTCCGTGTAACGTTGCAACCACAACTTGCGCAGCTGCGAGACCCTGTGGTAGACAAAAGCTGATCCCTGATTTCTTCAGCTCCACCATATTCATGATGTCTCCTCTGATTTGAACTCGCCCTCGGTGTTTCAACTAATTCTATCTCGTTTCGTTTCGTTTCGTTATCGATGCTGTTTCTACTCTTCTTCACCCTTACGAACGCTCAAATCGGTGTTCAAGCGATCCCATCCGCTTTTCCTGCGATGATATCCACAAGCCGAGAACGATGGTGAACATCATCTGGACTTGCATAGAGACCATCTTCACGTGCATCTGGGTAGCCATACATCCGAATGTTCCACATCTTGGCGACAATGCCGTCCCGATACTTCTATAGTTTCTACTACTGATGCTTTTGCTGGTCTTCCGGGTTTCGGACTTCGACGCTAAACAGCTATCACTTCACAGCATACTTCTATTGTGTGTTGCTACTCTGTATACGGATGGCCGGTTCATACTGTTAGTAGTAGCATCTATATCTCTCAGATCATCTCACTTAATCCTGCAGCATATTTGGTTTGCATCTCGTTCCTCCTTACCATCTACTCCTCGTAGTAGGTAGTACACTGGATGTTACATCTTCCCTATCATTATCAATGACAAAAAAACTCTAGAAACTCCTGTTAATTCCAATATGTGGTCTTCTGTTCTGGCATCGGTTTCTCGGACAAAAATCAAGTTGTTTTGAGTTTGTGCCGGTGTGATCGTCTTTTGCGGACCATTGCTAAATATTCTTACCAAAGTAGCTCAGAAGTCGGCATTGGTCCGATATCGCCGCCTCATGTCGGAGTACAAATTAGGCGCCGTTTCTTTTGCCCCACCACCGTCATCTGGCAAGTATTCGAACATTGAGAATATACGAGATACCTGCTAGACCGCCGCTGAATGCGACACAGAAAGGAAGTATTCATCTCGCTGACGCTTGCGCATGAGGGTCGCTTTTTTGACCTCCCGTGCTCGCACCCCATCATCTTCAGTGCGGTGAGTGAGGCGTTTTCTTAAGTTTCTTCGGACAATTCGGGGCTGAGGGTAGTCCGACGCCACGTTTCTGCAGGTGATATCGATCGCGAGCATCATGGCTGTGGCTGTGGCTCGCACAGACCGCCAGCTGCTCCCCGTGCGTGTATCCCCTCTGCCTTGAGCGTTCTCTCTGATCGAACGATACCCATTCACATACCACTCTCCTTTTGTGATACTCATATGCGACAGCGAACCGCACCTGGCTCTCACACACTATCTCTGACATGCTTCAAGGACGCTGATCCTTGAATTCGGGCTACAAGTGTGCTTCTAGACCTGGACTGTGGGCGATAAGGCGGCGCACTAGGATTCATCATTGATACTCTTTTTAGCTTGTATTTCTTGATATTATATGTTCGATGGTAGCACCGCCGCCATCGCATCCCGAACTCAATGCTATGCACGCAATGAGCGCCAATCGACGACCCGTCGGAGCTTGATGGTGCGCTTCAGAGACGCTGATAAGTAATTGTATGCTAATCAATGAACGGATAGTAGGCTGAGGATGATTACTTGGAGCTTCAGACTCGTGTTCTGTCCAGCCATGATTACTTGGTGTACTGGGCGTGGCCACGGTGCGGTGCATAGGGCTTGGGCAGGACGGAGCTCCAAAGCTTGAAGGAAGAGCACACCCTTGCGCCTCCCTGCGCTTCCTTATCCCACCATCAGATTGTCCGAAGTCTCTTGGCACGCCTTTCTCGTCTGTCTGGCCTCCGTTCAGACACGCCCCTCGGAAACAACTAAGGAATGTGACGGATCATAGAAGCGCACGAATTTCGAGACGCGGAACACCGAGCACGATTTCGGCGACTGCCAGGCATTCTCATGCAACAGGCTTGGAACAGCAGTTATCAGTTCATCAGGAGATCAACCAGCCTTCGAAGAATCGTGATATAGAGCAGGAGACATGCTCTTCCAGGATAGCTCTCGGTATTTCGCAGCGCGGGCTGGCTCTACTGGGGAGGTCCAAAAGCTCGTGGGTGATTAATGAGTATGATCTGCACCTGCGTTGTATTTGCCCTTCCCATGCGTATTTTTAGACTCAGTTTACTCTTACCATCCCAGCGACCGATGAGCGTTCTCTCACATCTCTTCACCACCCGAGTTGTGTGTATACAGCGACTGTATTGGCACCCAATGGCTACCACGTCAAGAGTTGACGTCCTGATCAGTGACGCAGAGACATTTTTCACTGCCAGACAGCACACCTAGTCATCTCAGGCACGACTCCGCAGACATTTGCGGGAGTATCCGTAGATGTCAGCACTAGCCTTAATATATACGCAAGGTAGAGAACGTACGTCCAATGATTTACGTTCATTCATGTATTCCATGGAGACGCAGGCAGTGTTCGCTGAATGATCAGGAACTGTAAGGTCCGTCGTGAATGACCAGTCTGCTTCCTCGTTAGATTCAGGCGGCTCATTGCTGGCTGCAATGTGTCCTGACTATGCACCAGGTTTGACGTTTATGGTATTATTTTTCATTTCACTGAGCTAGTACTTATGCTTGATACCGACCTTTTTTTGCGGGAGGCCCTCGAGCTGACCCCTGCTTTCCTTGAAATCAAGCATGGACAGTCCAAAACTTCACGATCACTCCAACCCCACTTCCGCTATACTGTCCGATACAAAGGAGAGAGCCGACTCGCCTCGTGCTCAAGAGAGGAATTTGCGCCCTTGGCTGGCCATCATGGGAGGGTACAGCCTAAACAGCCTAATAGTATCTTCATACTCATCAATGGCCGGTTCTCAGTTGGATCACCATTTTCTGCATCGGAGGCCAGACCAGGTCGTTCGGCGTATTCCAAGACCTCTACACACGTTCTCATACCGCTTCTGCGTCCGAGATTAGTTGGATCGGTTCTTTAGAGTTTTTCTTTATGTTGGCGGTGGGACTCCCAGCTGGAAAGCTGCTGGACATGGGATACTTCAAACCGGCATTCTTTGCAGGCTCTCTCCTTTATGTCTTTTCGTGCGTGATCAGATCTCAAATGTTCCAAAGGGCGACCTTTAATGAACACCACTGTATCCAGCTGTTTCATGCTCTCTCTCGTCCGTCTTGACCGGTATTACCAGGTCTTTCTCTGCCAAGGCCTTGGAATGGGCATCGGAGGCGGCCTGCTCTATCTCCCTGCTCTTGCTATTCAAGCTCATCACTGGAAAGATCATCGGGCGTTTGCACTTGGTGTCGTTTCATCCGGTATGACCATTTCATCATTTTATCCAGGAAATATCTAGCTCATTCACTATGTTGCGGACTTCAGGCTCGTCTGCCGGCGGGATAGTCTTTCCTATCATGCTCAATCGCTTGTTTCACGGCTCCATTGGCTTTGCTTGGGGCGTTCGTATCAGTGCGTTCCTCGTTCTCGGCTTGCTCGTCATAGCGAACTTGGTGATGCATCCGGGGCACTCTGCATCAAACGAGGTATCTCCGACCACCCCGCCTGGTCAGAGGATGCAAAAGATTCTCAATGATATACCCTATATGCTCTTCGTATTAGGGTACATCCCTTGCATACCGATTACACGAACAGTTCTAATGTTGGCATCTTTCAGAGCATTTTGTGTCAATTGGGGCATTTATTTTCCGCGTAAGTGGCTTCAGTCATATGCGACAGTGATGTAGAAGATTTTACTTATCCGATCATCTCCAGTTTTCTATCTTCAACTCTATGCGACTGATCACGGTGTGAAATCTTCCGTGGCGTTTTACACGGTGCAATTCTTAGTGCCTCCGATTCGATTTCGCGATCACGCGAGCTGATCGTTCCTTTCCATTCTAGCAAGCCATGATGAATGCTTCTTGTATCATAAGTTATTTCATCTGCGGATTTTTAGCGGATGTTGTAGGGCCGTTTAACATCTTCACCCCCGCATGTCTTGGAGCCGTAGTCCTGCTCTTCGGCATGCTTGGAGTCAAGACTCCCCCCGCTATCATTGCATTCGCTCTTTTGTATGGTGTCGTCGAGGCTGCATGTGCGTAATCTCTCTTTATGCGTTCATGGCACTATAATACCGGCAATAATTTCACAGACCTGGCAATGCTGACACCGGTCGTGGTATCGCTCACTGAAGATAAAGATGAAATAGGGTTCGTCGTTTTGGTCGCAGGGTTGAGTCCATATACGCTGGGAGCTGACTTGATACATTCAGTCAGCGTTTAGGGTTCGCATTTTTTGTCACAGCTTTTGGCGCCCTTCTCGGCACGCCTGTGGAAGGTGCACTCCTCGGACAGACATTTCAATGGCATCGTGCCATGATCTTTAGTGGGGTGCGTGTGCACGCTTCGATCACTGCATGCTCGTGCTGAGGTGCAGCACTTTGCTTCTCAGCTGATGTGCTTCAACGGCACCTGCCTGGTCGCAATCTCCCGCCACATTGTTTCTCGGAGAAGGCGTACTCAACTCGTCTAGACTTCCAAATACGATTTGGTTGGGTTTTTTGACCGCGCCTTCCTGAAGATAACTTACGTGCTTGTGGTCGTGTGCTTGTGGCATCCTGTCCGTGTTCGGGCTACTCGGTCAAGTGATGGACTCTAATAGTATAAGGCCGGCGCTGTCAACGAATATCTAGCTTGACGAGTTTAATTCAACGGTACCTCTTTTACAACTGGTCTGTGCGGAAGTAGCATCCAAGCAAGCCGAAGTTTGAGCATTCTTCAATCTGTCATTCTTCACTGTTAGCATGACTATACTGGTCAAGAGATGTACAAGGGTTCGAAAGCGCGACATGGACAAACCTGCAATTTGAAAAGCATGCAATTGAGTCTGCTGGATGAATTCAGTGTTTTTTTCCTGAGATAAAATAGATGAGGAGGTCTTGTGGTAAGTAGAGCTTCGAAAATCGTGTATGAAGCACTCGTAGTTGGGCAGATGAAGATGGAGCTTCCGACATGATTGTTTTCTGCAACCTGCGGTCACTGCCATTCGAGGGTCGGTCAGCATGTCACAACATCTGTCACATTTCAGCGAGGGCGGCGGAGGCGGCCCGCCAGCCTTTTCTGCTCATTCGAACGAATCTCCTCAGCTCCTCAGCTCGCGTTTCCACACGGTTTTTATTTATTTATACTTCCTCATCGTACCGCCTCAGGATCAGCGATCATGAATGCGTGATGCCTTCAAAACATTGTGAGGTAGTCATGTCCTAGTGCGGGAGCCGTTGACGAGCTTGTTGCCCATCGCGGCGGTTTTGGTGCGTGCGCGTGTCAGGCCGCCTCTGGTACGCTTCAATTCCTCGTATACTTGGGTTAAGACGACACACCCGGATCAATAACATTGGAATATCTCGTCTCGATAAGGCCCGTTAGTGCAAGCAGACTTATCAATGATCTCTCTGTATTCGAAAATCGGAACTCACGGCGCAGGACATATTCCTTCTTCGAAATCTCTCAATTCAACATTCACGCGAAAAAAAAGATCTGGGGAGATACATTACTTCTGCACAGCGTCTGCATGTCCACTGGGTGTGTAAAAGCGCTGGCTTTCTGTCAAGCCGAAGGGAGGCATGTTTGCGATTCTGTATCTTGCTGCTCTGCTCGCCCTGTTGTCCGAAATATTCTCCTCTTTCCGGGATCGTGACGTGCCGGCGAATCTCCAGCAAATTCTTGGGCGACATTCATGCATGATGGCTTCAACGATTTCGACCTTGATGTCGTGCTCGGTAAGTAGGCAGTACACTTATACTGATCTATAAACTCACTTCACTTTGTCCTGTCCACCAAATGAACTATCTGTACACATTGCTCTACCAGTCTCGTACAAGCGTAAAGCCGCCCTCGAACCCCATGGGCGCGATCAACGTCGATGTTCCTCGCCAGCGGCCAACCTAGAAGTCACCCGCATGGACGTAGCCTCGGAAGATCCAGTGACCTGTGCGTGCGGCGAGGGCATCGATCTGATTGTCCGGACATGCCAACGCCCAAGAATAGTCAACCGGAGCAAGAAACGTGTGTGGAGAAATACAGCCAAGGAGGTAAGCAAATAAGCAACATCACATGGCACCGAAGGAATGCGAGGATAAACCCAGGACATTGTACGCACAGGATATCGCACGACCATCACCAGCCCGTCCTGCAAGCGTACACGACCAAAGAATCCAAACCGACCCCATGCTGCGTCGTGTACGTCGCCCGTCTTTCCACCAATGACCAGGTCGAGCAGGGATATATGCCCACACGGTCGACGTCAGCAGAGTATCGTACAGGACGAATTTCACCACAACCCACGCACCTCGCCGATGATGAGGATGTCATTCACTCCGCTCGGAATGTGTTCCATCTGTTCCGTGTCTTCCTCCTGTCCTTCCTCCTGTCCTTCCTCCTGTCCTTGTCCGTCTTGTCCTTCTATATCCTCTTCCTCGCCTTCGCTGTCTATCCCGTCGGAACCCACTCCGTTGTCCAAGCCCCTGATCATTTCCATCCCTTCCTCACAATACGGCATCCCAGAATCTTCGCTCATGAACCGATAATACACATGTGTCGTGTCCTCCGCCGGATCATATATTTCTACCACATCCCGGTGCCAGTCCTGTTGCCCGCATGAAGGAGCCTTCAGACCAAAAGCCCTCCAGAATGTAGAGCTTGCTCCTCCTCACCTCGAGCTCTAAGTTTATTTCTCTAGGCACAAACGCTCTCATTGCTTCCTCCTCGCCGGCGCCGGCGCGAAGTGGCGTATTGGGGGCGAGACAATGATATTCGCGGAGCGTCGCGAAGAGCAGGCGATGCTTCGTATGCGACTCGCTAATGATACGCGCCGGTGTCTGTGGTGCGGTGTCCGCGGATGCGTCGTGGGCGATCGCGGGAGTGGGAGCGATATTGTCGCCGCCACCATTGTTGCCTGGTATCTGGACCTGGAGCTGTGGGACACGAAAAACGGTGAACTGAGAGATCGTGGCTGAGTATCAATCTAGAACGCATAACGGTACAACCCAAGATACCCCACCTCGACACTCGGCGAAATATGTATGTATCACGCACCGCTAGTAACCCAGTCCATCCCCCAGACATCGTACCGGGTGTGTACATCCGTCCAACTGTTGGCGTGTTGGATGAAAACACCGCCCACGGATCCCCGCAAGCTACAGTGCGCTTCCAATCTTCTTCTTGCTGCTCGCTTGGTGGGCCGTCATCTCTGTCACAGTCGAATGCAAGGCTCGGTGCGTCGAGCCATAGTCGCAGCGAGTGGGCTCGTGGACTCTCGTCGTCGTCGTCGCTTTCATGCTGCATCTTCTCCTTCATCTGTGCCTTGATGAATGCGGTGACGAGAAGTGTTACACCAGGCACGAGTGGGGGTGTGGCGAGAGTGAGGGTTCGACCAGCATAGGTGACGATCCGGATGGGAGGGAGGGAGGGAGATCTAGCTGTGTCTGGTGAAGCTTGAGGAATGAACTCGGTGGCAGGGAAGTAATAGGAGGGATACTGCAAAGGGGTGTTGATGAGAGAACAACAGGCAGGCAGCGATGCATCAACTCACCTGGAAGCCGTGAGCAATGAATGGGAAAAACACGCGGATGACACTCTCCCGCGCCTCGTGAGTCATTTCTTCTATCTGTTCTGCTTCC
>CVKZ01000003.1:2822756-2840159 GCA_001457955.1 Heterobasidion annosum
AGTGACAGATGCAGCGAGTGGCGGCGGGCCCAGAACCTTGGCATCGCCACGCTGAAATGCGTTGGATATGACGAAGAATTCCAGCGGAAGCTGGCACAAGCATTCCCAACTTGGGTACCTCCTCAAACCAAGTCAAAGAAGAAGCACCGCATATCCGTCTATGCGTAAGTGTCTTTGAGTGTGTATTTGGACATGCAAAGAAGATTAGGAGATCAAAAGGGAAAGCTGCAGCCAACGAAGATGAGATCTTCTCGGACGGGATCGAGGAGGACGACGATGTTCAGATCATTGAGAGGCCTTACGTGAAGAAAGGCACTCGTAGTCGGCCAGTACTTTAGCTTTCGCGTTCACTTCGAAGACAGCTTTTTGATGATCAGTATTGCCTGCGTGTCAGGCTTTCTCACCTGGCACTGCGTAAACCAAATCACACTTGGAAAGGTTCATTTTATCGATTGTCAATTGTCCGAATGGAAGATAAAGATCAAGAATCTGTTAAGTCGAAGCCTCCGTAACCCTTCCAAGTCAACCTCTTCACGTACCGCTTCAAAGACTTCACACTGCCCCCAACGCACTTACACTGGCTGAAAATCAGAACATCCAATGCCAATCCAGCCTCCTTCCTCTTCGATAGGAATGTTTCCAACGATCCGAGGGCGACTGAGCGTAACTGAAGATCATCAATGTCACTATCAATGCCATCCAGGCATCTGATGACGCTGTGTTCAATCACAAGCTCCGTTAGTTTGGCATACACGGGTGGATTTGAGACATCGCCAGCATTCGCGTTGGGTGCGAGCGCTCGTAGAACCCCGGGGATAGCGTCGTGCAACACCTTGAGACTTCGGATCTCTGGCATGAGACGGAGGATAGATCGCCAATTATGGATATCACGTCCGTGTGTACGATACCCTTGAAGAAGAGCAGAGTCATCCGGCATGTATTGATCCAAGGATAAGCGCAGCGTATGTACGTTTGATAAGGGTACATGTCTGGCTTTTAAATGGGGGTTATTCACGCGCAATGAGTCGGATTCGATGTGTTCGCAAGGAGTGCTACAAATGCAGCAAGTCGGTTGAGCGTTCGGTTCGGCTTCGAGGGCAAAATAAGTTGGTGTGATTGCGACTTGGAAGTGCGTCAAAGAGTCCATTGCTTTGCCAACCGTTCGGGTATGGCTAACTATCATGTTGAAGATATGAACCAGCTGGTCATTGGACCGAAATACTGGCGAGAAACTGTATATGCTGAATAAGAGTTTGAGATGAACTGTCGGAGGAATTTGCAGTCGCTCGAATAGGCCGACAAAGGCATCATACGCATCGGAGCATGTTACTTTCAGAAGGGATAGGTTCGGAAGTCGAGTTAAGCTGGGTAGGGTTTGTTGAGCTAGATCGTGACGTCCGCCAGGCAGGTCGATGCGGAGAGTTTCTAGTAGAGGTGCACGTTGCAACAATGCGAAAGTCTCCTCGAGCATGGATAGAGAGCTTTCCAGCTTGAGGTAACGGAGGTTGTGGAGGAGAAGTCCACCGGAAGGAGCATTTATGCTGTGATGAAGCCATAATCGAGATAATCGAGGAGTAGACTCTGAAAACAGACTCCATTTCACGTGATACATGCAAGGGCCCATATCAATGATGAGGGTCTCCAAGAGGGGAGCGGGACTCCTCAACGAATCGAGATATTCAGGAATCCCATCGGTAAAGATCTGACAACCTAAATAGAGCTCTCTCATTCGAAACGTGTGGGCGGAAAGATGAGTTTTGTAGACACCAAGAGCGATACGGCGTGCGTCAACCTCAACCACCAAAGGCTCTGACCTTGAGCGACCCAAAAACGCGATTATCCAAGGTAGGCTTAAGTCCGTAGTGATATGTGTCCAGAGGTGAGGACAGCGAAGGGCGACTTGCCGCCAGAAGTGACAGACATAGGTGACATTGACCCATATCGGAGAACAAGGACCACGCTGGTACGCGGTAAAATGTGTAGTCCGAGCTTGTGGGATGCAATGGAACAAGATCAGCTCGAGCAGCTCGACAGGTAAATTGTGAATGGGGTGTGAAGGAATGGAATGGGATGTGTTGGACACCGGGAGATCTGTAATGACTGGAATACTGCTGTCAATGATTGAGCCATCGTGAGGGGTGACTTGAGGCAACAGGGCTGGATATTTTTCGGTCGAGGAATGTGGAGTGATTGTTCTCATCAGAGATGATTGAAGAGCATCTGAACCATACTTACTGGAACGTTTGCTGCGACGACGCGACGAGATTGTGAAAGCCGCTCTCAATTTTCGGAATAGCTGCTGCAGCTTCACATTTTTCTTCGTCATAGCCAAGGATCGCAAGACCCTGTGAGGGTATAAAAGAAGGAGTAGCTCGTTGGCAGCCGGAGAATTCAACCTCGGAGTTCAACCAGGTTCAACAGCCCATTTTAAAGTCCGATGGAAGTCCAATTCCGCCATGAACTCGCAAGAAGTGCAGTACGCATCCAGGCAGAAGAGAGAAATGGCTAGCTGTGATCACGGAATGCACTAGTACTGAGATTACTCCCGGTTACACTGAGGAGGTAATCGACATGCGACTGCGCATAAGAATATAGTATCGGCACACGAACCGTCCTTTGTATAATACAGCTTACACCATGTACAGAATGTCTAATCCACAATGCCTGGACCAGTCGTGCTCATCTATTCGTTTTTGCCTTGCTCTTCGTGGGGGCCTTTGAATTGGACTTGCCTTTGCCTCGTTGTATAAGCTTGTCATTCGTTATGTCGTCTGAGTCTTGCTCCTTCTTAGCTGTGTCGTCCTCGGGTTCGTCTTCCTCAACCTGTAGTGACCATGTAAGTACCCGTTGAAGGCAATTTGTACACTAGACACGCGATATCTCACATCGAATGCCTCCTCCAAATCAGGCGCTGGTCCTCCTGAAAGTTTCTTCGGCACCTTACCGAGGTCTTGCCTGTGATACACGATCGGATGGTCCCTCGTGTTGTACCTGCCGTCGCCGATCAGCACACTCCACGTACATGAGATAAAACACCCACTTCTTCGTCAGTGCCGACTTGGTCGCTGCGGAGATCTTTTTCAGTATGAGATCATCCTTCCGGTCATCAACCCCAAGCTCGACGATGGTGTCCCAGTCTTCCCGAGACAGATAATATTCGTCCAGGCGATCGATGATGTCATCGACAACTTTCTGAGAGAGCCATCCCAGTTGTAAGTCGACGATGACAGTACATGTGTATGGCGTAGGCAAAGGACTTACGGCTCCCTCGTCGATCAGAGGTTTCACTAGATGTGGGAACAGGGCCGGAATGTACGACTGCCTGATCTCATGTTTATCTCCTGATACTTTCAGACGCATGCGCGTCTGAACCTCGCCTAGTTGCCTGCCTAGCTTGTTCTGTTTCGAATTTTGACCAAGCCACCTGGAAAGAACATATGTATGAGAAATTGCATCATACCTACTTGGTACATACTAGGACTTACTGTGGGAATGACATTGCGTTCGGCCCGCCATAGCCAGAACCCCCACCGTAAAGGAAGGACGCCGGGCGGACTGTCGACAAGACGGCGTGCACAGGCATCAGAGTCCAATGTTGCTCAGGACTATGAAGATTAGCATCTTTCTTGACATCGACGGCATGGAACGCGATAAGCTCACCCATGAATCAGAGCATCGACAAGATCTCCTTCGGATATTGAATTCGAGGCTTGATCCATAAGCGACAAGTGTTTCAGGACTTGCGCTGGCCCACTCTCGTTCCGGACACGCACAGGTTGTGTTTTCAAGTAATTTTCCTATAGCGACAGAGGACCGCTTTGATGTGGTTTGTCTGCTAGGATGGAATAGAAACAAGCGCACCTGGATGAACAGCGGTACAAAAGAATAGTCATGAAAGTAGAGTTCCATTTTATCGCTCAATGTTTCTCGCGCCGTAGGCGAGAACATATATGGCCCCAAAATCTTTTGGGTCACGTTGAACGGCGTCATCACGCTGTACTTCTCGTTCATCTTGGCTCTGCAACTCATATCAGTCAACAGGGAGAGCGAGGAGACATCAAAAAACACCAACAGCGTTTTGCTCTGATCGAAATCCAGCGAACTGTTTGATAATCTCCACGTTGAAAGCATGTTGAGGACCTGTCGGATGTCTGATTGCACGCCGTTGACCAGCTGGTCAACAACGTTAGCTGGTACCTTCATTTTTTCCCTGAACGCGTCAGTCCTTGCTGGCGTGTTAACACTACTTGGCCGACCTACTTGTATGCAATAGTTAAGATCCTTGAACGAATAGCGGCGGCGTCCGGTCTACAAAGAAGGGGTTCAGCCCATGTAGCGGAAAAGCCTGGCATATGCAACTCGCTTCCTAAATGGCATGTTAAACGTCGAATTGACGAGAGGCTTCATCTTCAGAGCGGTGCGATCATTCGTTATACAGATAATAGGAATCTAATCGAAGAGATCTTCATGAGCGTGCCTTCGATAAAGTGATCAATGCGAGAAGCAGACCTTCGTTTTCTTGATCAGTGCCACGAGCGCACCGATACCCCCTCGATCGCCAGAAGACATGCCATCGACTTCGTCCATGATGAGACAGGTCTTGTCAGTGATATCAACACCGGCAGCGTTGGTTAACTTTGCGGCATAGATCAGCTAGGATCAAAGATCAGACGGACTGCACTCACTTTTCCACCAGCCATCCAGCCGTCTAGAGAACTGTTCGTAATGTTGGTACTGCTCTAAGTATTTTCATGCGCATTGATCATTGGAATGACACAGATCAAGAAGGAAAAATACCTCGACGAGCTTCTTGCTCCGCACATCACTCGCGTTGAGCTCGATGGGCGTAAATCCCTCAAGTTTCGCGCAGAGATGGGCGCTTGTTGTTTTGCCAATCCCAGGTGGGCCGGAGATCATGATACCGCGGAATATGTTCATACCATCCTTACCAGGCTTTTTGAAAGCTGATTTCAGACTGTTTGGCCTGTTTCTCGTGTCAATTACAAGAGAGAATGGATAGCGTGAGGGCGTGAGCACGAACCAATCATGCAACCACTGCCGAAGTTTCTCAACCTGGCCTTTATTTCCGCAAATCTCCTTGAGTGTTTGGGGGGCATAGCGGTCCGTCCAAAGCTGCGTCTGGGTATCAACCATCTTCGAACTGAGACATATATGGATTCAAAATCCATCGCCTGATCACAGAGAGGGTCATACCTTCCAGCTTTACTTGATCCCGCAACATTGGCTGCCTCCTTTTCTCGGATCTCCAACTCCTTCGCACCTTGCTTGATCGCTGCTAGCTCCTTCTCCTGTTTCTTTTTCTCCTTCTCATCCAAGCCCTTTCCGTTTCCTGGTCCTTTGCGCGTAGCGATCAGATTTAGGAATTCGTCTTCCGATAGTGTGGGAATATTGTGTTTCTTGAGAGCCGCAATTTTGCTCGGGCCTGCGTTCTCCCCTAGCACAACATATGATGTCTTCGACGATGGCTGTCCCACGACACGACTATGGAGGTGAATCGTCAAATTGAATCATGAGTGACAAGGACGGCATTCGTACCCGCCGAAGCGCTTTGCAAGATCTGTCGCTTCGTCTCGGGAAAAGCTGCTCAATTCGCCTGTGAACACGAAGGCAAGACCAGCTAGACAGTCGGGATACGCAGGCTCGGGCACAGCTTTCGATCCAGGAGCGACAGGCCCTGCTAGCTTCGCTGCCTTGGCTGCTGCCCAACTACGTTGAAATTGAGATTGGAATCAGGGAGATCAGCGATGATGGTGACGCACTTGAATTTTGGTTTGGGCTTCTCCCCCTCTTCTGCATCCTCTGTCTTAGGCTTTGCCTTGGGCTGCTCTTTTGCCTTGCTAGCGTCAGATTTTCGAGGAGTTTTCTTGATGCATGCGTTCGGCCTGCCCTTGGGAGGACCTTTTTTCATGGGTTTCTCGTCTTCGCTCCCAACATCGTCGACAACGAACTCATCATCATCATCGGAGGGTGATGATGCGAACTCATCTTCATCAATTTTCTTCCTCTTGATCTTTCCATTCGATTTGGGCTCTGGCTTGCGTGGTTTCGGGACAGGAGCTGCGGATGGTTTCGAAGACGAGGCGGAAGACGAGGCCACGGCTGCCTTTTTCTTCGGAGGTGGCGTGGCTTCATGCTTGTCGTCTTCGTCTTCGTCATCACTAGATAGCAAAATCTTCCTCTTCCGCTTCAGGGTCGCGGCGGCCGGTGGCGAGATAGGTTTCGAGATTCTGATGCTTTCGTGAGCAAGTGTCAGGGAGGGTAAGAATCACTGTGGCACATACTTTACAGTTGGCTTCGATGGTTTTGGACTGTGGAATAATCAGTACGGAACAACGAAGTCCTCGAGTGCCATCAAAACATACTCGTCATCTTCATCACCTGGAACCGTCGGTCAGCGATGTGCGTGGTGCCTGGACAGATCTGCGCAGACGTACTGATCAATATAGCCTTTGATTGTGCGGCATGGGCTGGTTTCTGCATCTCTGTCACGTCTCGTCCTGATAGGAGCCTATATGAGAACACGCACAGTATGGGCAGTCGTTGCCTTGCTATTGCTGCCCCCTGCACCAAAGAACGATTTGATATCGCGCCCTTGTATTTTAGGTGTACCCTTGACGCGTGCTGTTACCGGAGGCATTGCGAATGTGAATGTTCCTATGGACAGAAAGACGGTATGTGATCCTGAACGAGCCAACGAGTTGTTGCAACCCAAGTAGCGTGACAGGAAGGTGTGACTCGACGCGTCATGAAAAGCGACGCGCGCCGTCACAGCACTCTTCTCGCTTTCCGATCGCAACAATTGGAGTTTGCAGACAAATACGCTGAATTCGTGTAATGGAACAGAGAGAAGCTAGGAGATACACATGTAATAAACTCTACTGGCTAGTGTATAACAGGGCACTAGATGGATATAACCGATAACAATAGAAACGCGCCATGGCCTGCCACGACAATAACGGAAATTCGTCTGAGACATCCGGACAACGACTCCGAGACAGAAGACAGAAGACGGGAAGGAGAGCACACCAAGCATCGGGCCCAGCACAAGCCAAAGCCTAGGCACCATCGTAGAACCAGCAGCGAGTCGGCCATCAGCTTCCAGGATCTTGTCTCGGGGTCGCCTCAGAGCAAAGAGCAGAGCGAGCACCAGGTCACCGTCCACGATAGATCGACACCAGAAAGCGTGAGGTCGCGGAGCATCCGCGCATCATCACCATAAGTTATAGGCCTGCGGTTCTATCATGACATAACCAAATGAGAACAAGCCGAAAAGGCGAGAGAGTAAAATCGAACCTGCGAACCAGGACTGTAACCGAAAAATTGGCTGCCAGGTGCCAGCCACTGCATCAACCTCGACAAGCCCGATGAGAACTATATCGTCAGCGGTGATTCCATTGGACCCAATGGGTAACGATGGGCATGCTCCTGTCTGCCGCTTCGCATGCTGTTACGCAAATTTTAGAATGAAGAAAAAGGCAGAAAGAAATGGGTCCTCACATTCATGAACTGACGCACGAGCAACGCGACGCGATGCGCGAGGGGCTTTCGATAACATCCACTCTGACCGCGCACAGACAAGTCGACCTGCCACGGCTCGTAGCCAAGCCACTGTTGCAGAGTAAGAAAATAGATCATCGTCCACAAAATGCAAGAATCGTACACAAATAGCCAAGCTCTGTTTAGCTGGAGAACTCCATTTCTCCATCTTGCCAGAGTCCGAAAGAATGTCGAGATTGCGCTCGGCGTCGGGTAACGATATCCCTAGAGATGGAGACGTTGTGTCAAACCAAATTGCAGACCGTTGAGGTCTGATCGGCCCCTTCATGGCCTGTTGCACAAACGTGCCAGGGTGGAGGTCGACTGCGATGTCGACGAATCCTAGAACGCCGCTATTGGCGTCTGCTATAACATAGGTTGAGAAGTGCCGTCCCGTTCTGGATTTTGTCATCGGATGCTTGTTTCTCGCGAGAAATTCAAAATAACGGAGAGCGTCGTTTGGGAATACACGTCCGATGCTGCCTTTGAGCAGAAGCTGCCTGTCTGTCATGACGGTAGGGTAGTGCGCTCGAGGAGCGAGGTGTGTGTGTTGTGAGATGCTAAGCTGCATCGCCGTACCCTATTTAAGGGGATGAGAAGGAGCTTTGGCATACCTGTGGCGAAGTGGAAACATAAGAGACCAGGCCACCGTTTCCGATCCATTCGCTTCATGTCGCTATATGTCCACCGTCCACCCCTCCGACAAAGCTCTGATCAGTTGCCAGGCGAGCTCGTAAGGAACCTTCTCCGCAAATTATCAGCTCTATGCATACTTTGGGTAAGGGGATTGGGGAAACCATTCCGGCGAAGAGAGGGATAAGCGAGGGCAGAAAAAAAATCATGAGGGGAGGGGGGGCAGGAGCAAAGCGTAGGTGACCGTAATTTGTGACATACCGAATGAGTCGTCACGCATCCCCGTTCCTGCGCCATTCGGACATCCTATCTATTTGGGTCCTGTTGCTCATAAAGCCGACCTGTACAATCATGTTATGGCACGTCTATGAACATAGCAGTCGACGAGACTGTACACCAGCACGTATATTTTTATTTCATTTTTGCGAATTATTCCGATTTTTTTTCTGCCTCCCTCTCAGTTTCGCCACTGCCAGCACAGCACATGCGGAGGAGGGGGGGTGAATTCAGGGTTTCTGACGACTACATGAGCCATTCCCTCGCTTCCAGTGATATCTAGTAGTAGACAGAGTATATAGACTGTACAGTGAGTTTTCCTAGTGTTTTCCTGCGCAATTTTGCAATATATAAAGCATAGCTCAACATCTATACCGATGCAGCGAAGTACACATCCGTGACGCAGGCGGTTCGGTTCGCTGCTCAAGCCATGCGGCCGCGCTTTGAGTTGTCTCTTGTCCTCTCCCCTCAACAAGAGCTCGATCAGAGTTGGGTGCATGGCCCAGGTCCTCACCGGCTCCACCTGCCATCATCTTCCTCACATAGGTGGCGACTCTTCTCTTGGACGTGTCACCGATCGCCGGCGACGCAAAGGACACTCGACAGTGCAGGAAAGTTCTGGAAAATATTATTTCGATTGGCTGGTTGCGAGGATAGAGAACACCCAGATTCCCATCCCCCCTCCTCCCCTCCCCCTCCCTTCCTACCCTGGCAGTCGTCAGCCTTTTACGTTCGCTCGCCGTTATCATCTACCGCATGTCACTCCCGTTCTCTTTATTGTCTTGGCATCGAAAGTGAAAATGCGTATAGGTACCTCTACGCAGACTCCCGCCAACGTTGCGAACACGCCGACTATGAACCGAAGCTCGTCGAGCGCTATTCACCTGAAGTCCAGCGGATTGAACGGCAGTAGTCATGAGGCCCAAGACCTCTGAGCACCGTAGAACAACCCCTTCAGGTTGTAGGAATCTCAAAGGGTACGATTTTTTGCTTTCGTCTCGGATGGCTAGGCCACTCACCACCATTCTCCCTAGCCATACCGATGACGGCCCACCTTCGCTCCCTCCTTGGTAACATTAACGTGCCTCCCTTCCATAACACCCTAGGCCGGACTCGCATATCCACACAGCGCACGGAACACTTTTGGCGTCGACTCTTGGGCGTTGTACTACCTGTGGCCTGACACCAAGGATGAAGCGATGTCTCGATGTGTTGTCGTCCACTCGCCAAGCGTGATAGAAATGGCCAGGGATGAGGAGCAACTCGTTCTGTCAGGCGTGCTCGGGCTGCTTATATCGTCCAGTATCCTTTGTTCTCGGCACTGTCCTTGTTCCCTTTACAGCGAGGATGCAGACAGAAGCCCCCCATTCGCTATAAAGGCGTGTATCGGATCAACACCCAACCAGCTCAGATATTTCCACCCTCCGCTGATCCACGTTCTCATCGATGTGATCAGCTGTCGTCATTGTCGACATCATCAGACATCTCGCTGGGATTATAGGTCTGATCGCTGCCACGGATCCGAGCTCGCATAGGTGGCTCTTGTATTTCCATCATCCTTATATAAATAGGCTCTCTTTCCCGCTACTCGAAAACGTATGCGCATATCGCGGTCACTGCGTCCCCAAAGATTTATATCCACGGTCCACAGCCCGGTTCAATTCGACACAACTCCAGCCCATAGATATTCCTCGCCTCTCACTAGCCTTCCTTCCGCCGTGAACGGAACGCCCTCTTGTACCAACATCCTCACCTTCTCGCGCTGGACAGCGCCCTGGCCCTTTCCTCTAAACTGGTCATTCCACCCCACGGCGCCGACCTCTGGGCCGACCCGCTTTCCCTTGTTCGCTCCGCCCTTGAGATCTGTCCACTCGCCGAAGAATCCGCCGACGAAGAAGTTTGACGCCACGACCCTATGGCAGGGCACGAACGGCGCGAACGGGTTGTTTCGCAGCGCTGTCCCGACCGAACGCGGGGAGCCAGAGCCCAAAGCAGTGCATATGGCTTTATACGTGCTGATCTTGCCTGCAGGGACCTTCAGTATGAGGTCGTACACTTCCCAGTGATGCGGTGGGACTCGTTTGCCAGAGGGGGTGCGATAAGAGAGACGTGCCGCGGCGGTCCGCGGATACTCGACTTTATATACTATTTGTCAAAGAACTTTTATGAGCCGAGCTGCGCTTGCTATTTGAGTGAGAGCAGAAGGATATTCACGCAGGGAAAAGTCTCGCAGTTTGGATTCTGTGAAGGCGGGAGCATTCTTCGCATCAATGCTTGCTGGGGACAACGATCGGGTCTTCTTCTCAAAACTGAAGCGAAAGGACTCTAGGTCGAAGGTTTTCGTGCGGACTGCTGGCATCGTGGCGACGTTTGGATGACAATGGCCTTGAACAAAGGGAGCGAAACGCTATGAGTCGACTCACACGTGTGTCACATAATCACGTGTGCAGTGACATGACGCGATTTTCGGTTCCGAAACTTACCAGAGATGAATCCAAGTGCGTGTTCGCCTGATCGACTGCCCACATAGGAGAGCACGTTGGTCAACGACCAAGGCCCTTCAAGGATAGGCACATAAACTAATGAGACACTTTCTTACTTATACCAAGCCACCCTGTTGAATGCAGGTTTTGTTACATCGTTAACTTGCCAAAGGCAAATTCGAGAGAGATTCATTGGCTCATGAAGACGACGTGTCAGAGGCTCCGGTAGAAAGGCACTCACCTACGTGAAAAGAACAAGCCGACCTCAGCGCATACGCACCTGAAATGAAAAGAGTGGTGATTGATCGTTGCCCGTTCAAATCAACATCACAAGCAACCATTCATGAGCTGAAATGATATCACGGGAATATCTCATGCGTCAGGAGCAGAACTTCACTTATTCAACGCACCTTGCATTAACTAGATGACACTGAGCAAAAGGAATAAACTAAATCAATACTCGTTACCAAAAAATGGTGTCTGAGAGAGAGAGAGGTCAGGATATTTGGTACTTAGCAGTGGCATATGTCGATTTTGCGCTACTCTCGCAGCGCAAATTTCTTTGCGATATTGATCAGTCCTTTGGATACCCATATTGAGTGGTCACTTCAAAGAGATTTTGTCACTTAAGTCGGACGATCAAAATTTCTCGAGGAATGAGAGATCGGCTGGGCACGTACTCGTCGGATTATCCTATGTTGGCTGCGGTTGACTCGTCATCGTCGATCGCTGAGTAGGGCTGCCCCGACATCCTATCATACAGAAGCGTCGAATCTCCCCTTATTAATCAGAACGTATCACCGGATAACCAGGGCCTGTCGAAGATCCTCTTTAGCGTAATTCTAGGTCAGGGTGCTCTTCAGTGGTTATCCGCCGTTGAAGCCCTGATTATCAATGATGGCTCGCGTCACGGAAGTTAGGAAGGAACTGCGACCCTATTGTGATGACATTTAGTGAAGGCGCCAGGAAAATCAAGAAGGGAGCCCGGATTTCCGGATGGCGAAGTAGAGAGAGGGCCGGGTAAGGAGTGAAAGCACTTTCACGACGCACGGAAGATGATCTTGCTTTCTTCGCCAGACATTGACAAATAGAGATTGCAAATACCCCTTGGTTAGCAGAGGACTAGATGAACGGAACTCATCGCCACGCGCTTCAGCAGGATGCTGCCGAATGATGGACCGGGTGTGGCAAGAGTAGCTTTGTCGGGTGCTCTTCCACGAATGTGTGGAGGATGCGAGCCTTATAAAGTGGCGGATAACGCCTGGATGATGCTGGAATTTGAATTCGGATCGTGGCGTAAGGGTGGCTGAGGAACAGTGGGGATACATGGCGAGCAAGGATCCTTTCGAAGTCTGTATAACGCGTTCTCGTACGGCACAGAGCCAATGGATGCATAGCACAACAAGAGATGGATGCTCGATTCTTCGATTGAGGGAGGGACTCACCTCTACGTTCTTTCGATTTCTTCACCGCTAATTGGCGAAGGAAAGGGCTGTATCTGCACTTTTGACGACTCTGCCACCGATACCAAATCCGAGTACCCCTGCATTCCACAATGGCTCTGGCGGATAGACGACGATGAGACTCTCTCTTGAGAGTGCCGTGTTCACATCAACTACCATGATCACGGCATCTTTGCTCTTCGGAGTTGTCGGCCATGAGGGTAGAGGCGGTAAAGGATGCTGTCGAGGCAGAACATTGTCGAAAAGAGTTCATCAGGAAGGGTGTCGAAGGTGGCATTTTAGCGGATTGATTAATGGCGCGGGGGAGCCCAAGGGCTAACAATAGAGTCTGGACAAGTGAACAGCTTTAAGGAAGATTAAATGATGAAATATCGGCGTACTTTCGTTGCCATATATGAATGGGAGAAAGGGAGGAAGGGGATGCAGCGTGCCAAGATCCACGACGAGGCTGATATACCACTGCGCATTGGCCTGCATTGTCCTTCTGGTGGCGGAGCACGGAAAAACGCTCCAGGAGACACCATGGCAAGCTCCGGCGGATTGGTGCGTGGCGGGCTAAAGCCTTCCCATTGTTGTCATGCGTTTGCAATCATGCACGACGCGCATGGTTAGATTCAATCACAACTCCAAGCCCAACGTTACTTAACAAGTCGACGATGCACGAAGCGCACACTACTATGTGCTTTCCCAAGGTGGTGCAATGTTAGGCGCCCTGCTATAGACAATAAGAATATGATGCGGAATAACATAACCGAGCTCTGAGACAGAAGGCGAACACCGACTCGCTGTGCCTATGCTATGGCCCAATCTGAGACACAGAAGTGGGTTTTCCGGAGGCTTCCGAGCCGGGGGCTGTTCTTGTGGTCAACCGTCCCGAGTCAATTGTTTTTTTTTATCGTTTGCTCCGATGCCTGATCATATTCACCCGACACCGACAAAAAAGTGACGAAACAGTCAACCTCCGTTCTGTTATGGGCTATATAATCACGCACTCACCACGTCATACTCGAATATCATCAGGAAAACGAGTCAGCCTGCCAAAAACCTGCGGATCAACACCCCCCAGCGTCTGCGTCCGTTGCAAGTAGATTCCATGGACCCCATTGCATTTATCTATTAAAACCCCACTTACCTTAGACTCTGGAGAGTTGTACTCCAGATTTACGCTGAGGGGCCGACTGACATGGAAGTCTGCTCATTGATTGTGACTGCAGTGACCTTGC
Organism: Heterobasidion annosum; assembly: GCA_001457955.1. NCBI lineage: Eukaryota > Fungi > Basidiomycota > Agaricomycetes > Russulales > Bondarzewiaceae > Heterobasidion > Heterobasidion annosum. Next base: position 2,836,392 of record CVKZ01000003.1, read on the forward strand.
GTGACAACAACTCGACTTCCTGATTTGGTGTTGCGCAGATCGTTTTTCCCAGTTTCTCCGCAAGGCCATACGAGAGAACATACGGTACTCAAGCATCTCTGATGCAGGACATTCCAGTCTCCAATGGTTTGACAATTGGAATTCTCGGCGAGCATCAACTCTTCACTCATGCGACAGTCCATTGACGACCGATGCGTTCAGCGCTCCAGGGTGCTTTCATCGAGCACCAGCACATACTGCAGAAACTCTCTACGCGGCGGAGGCTGTTCGTCGTCCAGGTTCGGACACCTGAAGACCTAGAGAAGTGCGATGCTCTAATAATCCCAGGTGGAGGTCTGTCTCTCCTGTTCGTTCCAAATGCTCGAGATTCGTGTGCTAACCGCCAGACCTTCTGATTAGAGTCGACCACCATTGCCTTACTTGCAAAACTTTCGGGATTGCTGGAACCGCTGCGTGAGTTCGTCAGGACGAAGTCAGTGTGGGGCACGTGTGCAGGGGCGATTTTGCTGGCGCAGGCCGTGGCAAACCCGAAGAAGGGGGGCCAGGAGCTTTTAGGCGGCGTGTCCGTTACCGTTGCACGGAACGGGTGGGGTTCGCAGGTCAGCGCAGCTATTTCTTGATAAATTTCCGTAATGTGCATGCTTATGGATACACCTATAATTCAAACTTTCAGGTTGAATCGTTCGAAGCGCCTCTCACAGCTGACGGCCTTCGAGATCCGTCAACGCCATTCACAGGGGTTTTTATCCGCGCACCCGTATGTTTTCTCACTTACATGCTGTTTCTTAACCGAGCCTGTTATTTGGACCTTTCTAGGTTATTTTATCACTCACAGCAACCGTCTCCGACGCCCCCGTCCAAGTTATCTCCCGCATACCTTCTGACCTCCTGCCGCACACGCTCGAAAACACTCCCGATCAATCCATCGTCGCGCTCAGGCAGGGCCGACACCTTCTTACCACGTTCCATCCTGAACTTACGCCCGACAATCGATTCCACGAGTACTTCGTGAAGGAATGCGTTGTGCCCTTCGTCGCCAATTAGACTGCTTTTCCCTCGGTGTTTTGATCTAGGCTGCTGTAGACTGCTTTTCTCTTAGGGATTTTTCGAGTTGCCAAGATGGTTGTACTCCGAGATTATTGCTGTGTTCGGTCTGTCGGGGAAAGGGACTTATATTGGAAACCTGCGACGGGAATATCTCGTATAACAAGCGCGTTCGAAGTGAGTACTACAGCAGATCATACAAGTTGAATCTATGTCCAGTAAACAATCGAGTCATAGGTGAGGTATGGAAGTCGTCCAAATCACGGTCTGATACGCTCCACCAGGAAGCGACCTCAGAGTAGTAAAAGCCTCGACTAATAATGCAAGCTGAGAGAGGAGGTACAGTAAACACATCGCGGTGGGTAGAGCAAGACCCGTCTTCTGTATAAGCCATCCCCATGCTGAACTTATCCTACGGCCAGGCCAATGATTTGCGTACCACGATGCTATCAGAACCGGCGCATACATTGTTATGATGGAGGAGATTCGCCAAACTGTTCGTTCTGCAGTGGTCGGGAAATCAAATGACCAGGCAATACCGTGGATGGCCCCAAAGACAAAGCGACCCCCGTCGTAAATAGAGCACGAACACGTAATTCAAGCGTGCTGTCGGGACCGCCCCGGCCAGAATGAAACGTAGCGACTCTGGTCATTGAATTTGGATTCAACACACGCAGGTCCATCATCACTGCAGTAAAGACAACCGTGAGAAAGGTCTCAAAGGTCGTCTTCACCAGCTCGACGACCCTTTTCTTGTCTAGATGAAATCAGGCCCCCAGGCAGCGACTTTCGCAGAACCCAGATGGGTTCGCCGTCTCCAGACAACAGCAAAACGCTGCAAACCTCAGACGGCGAGGCCAAACTCTCTTCCTGTCCTCCAGCGGAGATTTGGCCCTGGTCGCTGCCCTTTCGCTCACCATGGCCCTTCCTGTATACACGAATCGGGCGCAATACGTTGAGGGGCTTGTCCCACCACAGCACATACGTCCCAAAATTGAGCACCGCAAATGCCAAGCTCGCAATCTCGAGCTCCGAGATCGGAAGACGTTCAGCTGCTCGTCCTATACACTGCAGTATGAACCAGCTGGTCTGAACCATCGCAAGCCCTTTGGATAACGCGTCTCCCTTGCTCCTGTCCTGTATTTCGTCCTCTGTAACATCGGGGAAATCGAGACTGGGGTCATCGAAGTCTCCTAGGTAGAGGACTCGAACAGGGACGTCGTTATCGTACAGCACGAAGCCTCCCATTACTGCAAAGAAACCATGCGTCTTCGTCCATCCTCGATCTATGAAAGCAATTCAATGACATAGTAATGATGGTTACCCAACACGCACCACGATATCGTTTCGCAAAACTGTGCGCAGAGACGCGTTGTCGAAAGGCAAACGCAATGATGAGCTCCGGGGCAATCAGCGCCAGCAGCATCAGTTTGACGCGACGTCAAGTAACTTTCCATGGACAGTCGTGGATATCCGGGAGGTTGGGGTGAACGGCAACCCATATACACGAGAATATCGTCACAATGCAGCTCGAGACGATATTCCAAATCGTCCTGCAGTCCTGAAGATCTGCGCAGGATGAAGGCGACCATCGTTGGATCGATGGGATGGGGGCGGCTTGGACGATTTCTCCTCGGAGCTGATGAATGGCCAGTAGGACCAGAATAATCTGCGAGATTGCTAATCCTCGAGGCATGAGGATGTGGTCAAAGCAAGTGGAAATGTTGAGAGAAAAACAAGGACGTCGAGGACAACGAGTACGCTATATAAACCAATATACATGAGCGCCTAAGGCGGTGAAAACCTCGCTTAAAGTGAATGATCGGCGGGGACTGCGTGGGAGTGGAGGTGGCGGTGTGCTGTGCAAGCCATGTGGGAACAGACCGGCCTGCTCGAGGACGCGACGCGCCCATGGCGGGCCGCAAGCGCTTCGCTGCTGTGATGCTGGCGTCCGGTATGAGGGACCGACCCGGACAAAAATCAAAACTTTTACCTCAATATCACCTATTTTTCAACAAATCTCAGCAATTCCTGCCAATTGCCATCAATTGTCGGACATTGTCGGCAATTGCTGACAATTGGCAGGAATTGCTGGCAATTCCCGGCTTTTGTCAGCAATTTGCAACAACACCCAAACACAATTGCTGCAAATTGCCGCAATTGGGTGTAACTCATCCAGCTACTACTTCGGCAATTCCATTCTACTGGACTCACCAATTTTTAGCCCATCAAAAACTCTGCCCAGATACTCAACAATTGTCAACATTTGCCAGCAATCTCCAAGTCTACAACCTAGCCCAGGACCCAATAATATCCAACAATTGCTGACAATTAGCCAGGTGTTAGGTGTCACGAACGGCTGTTCGGGACGAAAGGATCCTAGGCCACAACAAACAACAACACAAGTGATGGTGAGATAAGGAGATGATTGATTGTGAAATGGGGTTGATCAGACCAATATCTTTCAAGGAAGGAAGACTGTGAACAGCAGTTCCTAGATTGGATAGAGGTGGATAGCCTAAGGCTTCCACACTGCGGCGCAGTTGCTATAAATATGTACAAGCGAATGCACGGACCAAGTATCAGTGGGGCGGGAACGCGAGGTGTAGACTTGAGAAAGGTCCTATGTATCCTTATGAAGACCGTGGTAAAAGTACAATACGTAAGCCGTTTCGTAACATTACCCCCCCCTCTAGGCCGTCAGTGCCAGAGACGGTAGGTAAG
>CVKZ01000003.1:2864018-2887459 GCA_001457955.1 Heterobasidion annosum
AGGTTGTTTTGGTGTTGTGCTCGGCACTTAGAGCCACCTCTAGCGTATCAGCGCTGAAAGTCAAATCCCACCCGCTACTCCAGACGGTCCCCATTTTGTGGGTATGTCGCGCCTGAGGCGCCCGATATTGTTCACGGCACTCATTCCGTGCACACAGACCACTGGTTGTATATTCTGACCATGTACACCCACGTTTTCTGCTCACTTATTGCGACACCGGGGGCGACGGATGAGGGTGCCGAGGACCTAGCTCACCCCTCCCGCGCTGTCCTCCTTATGGCCAACTCCGCGCGAAAGGTGTGGTACCGGACGCTGCTCGATATCCGCGCCCTGCATCCCTCTGCGGACAAACCCATGCCGTCGCACCAACGCGCGCTCGAGGCTTGGACAAGCTTCGGGCACGGCCTCAGTCTGGTCGAGGCGGAGGAAGAAGAGCGCTGGGTGAAGGCGCGGAACACGCAGCCTCGTCCTTCACAAGAACTGGGGGCGGCGGCAGCGTCGTCGTCGTCATCGTCCGCGCCTCGGGCTCTGCAGCGCTACTGCAGCTGGAGGCAGTGCGAGTACCACACGAAGGAGCCGCGGTATTCGATGATGCAGTGTGCATGCTGCGGAAACTCGCGCTATTGCAACCGATCATGCCAGGCGAAGTGAGTTTCCTGCCCGTCTGACTACTTCGCGCCCTTATGTGCTTCGGGTCTACATAGTGACTGGAAGCACGGCGGACATAGACTTGTCTGCTACGCTCGCAAAGAGTGATCGAGCTTCGACGTTCACAGTCCAGCGATGTATGAAGTCCATTTGTCTCATTTTCATGTGAAGCTTTCATAGATATCCTCTCCTTACCACGAACGCCTCCCTATCTGCGCACCATGAACGTGTCTGCAGGTGCTAGCGCACCGTGGGATGAGCACCTCTAAGATTTGTAATTCAGATACATCAGCATGCCCCGAGATCAAAAACACTACAAGAGATCAGCGGCTCAGGCCGCCCCGACGCAGCTTCACAATCCTGTCCATTCCATCCGCGTTCTCCATCCCGGGCGCCTCATGATCCGATGCACAGTAGTGAGTGCACACCATTGCATTTTCGTTCTTGAGTGACGTCTCGACCTTGGTCCATGCTCACTGGAAAGCTTGTATAGTACTCGGGAGGTCGGCAAGCTCGAATAAATAAAAACAGCTGGCAGCTCGCCTGGTCTAACGTCAGGGTGTCCAGACATAATCTCCGCCGTCGACGATGACACATCTGTATCCGCGTCCACACTCTCGTGCTCTGCCAGGCGCATACGCAATCCTCCAACGCTGCTTGCTTCTCCGCCTCTTTCTGACGGCATAAACCTTCCAGCCTCTTCTTTTTGATCTTGTCTTCGTGTGCATCCCTCTGATGTGCGTTTCATTGCTCCGCCTTCTTCAGTTTGTCCTCCATAAACCGCAGATCGCTATCCAGCTTGATGTACTACTCCGCTACTTCAATCTTTGTGTTGTGCTGTAGCTTTTCTGCCTCCCTCTCTAACTGTCTTCTATGCTCTGCGATATTTGACTTTGGCTCTGCTCTGTTCTCCTCCATCGCAGCCCTTTGGGTCTCGGACAAGATTTTGTCCTCCGCCGCCGCCCTCTGTCCTCCCTCTAGTATCCTCAGCTCTCTCTACCATCTTCATTGTCTGTTCAGCCTCTGTTTCCTCCGCCTCTGCTGTCTCCTTCCAACATTCCTACAGCCACTCCGACTTTCTCTGCTGCTGCTTGTCCCCTTTCTATGACTTGATCTTCTTCTCGTCCGATTCGCGTATAAGCTCTTTTTGGAATTGATCTAACTTCTCGTAGGCTGCCTCGAGGCCAAGCCGTGAGACTTTCGCGATGCTCTCACATTCACGTGCGTATATAATAGTGTCGGAGGTCCATTCGCTGTGACGCGAACAGACATCGGACGTCGACAGGTCCACATCGCTCAGCTCAGAAGACAGATTGCTCAGCTCGGAAGAGTGCTGTGTACCACCTTGCTCAAGCTGCTCTTCGGGTGGCTGCTTCTTCTGAATTTAGTAGTCACTGAAGCTGCCATGAATCTTCTCCGTCGCATGAACACCAGGATGGTAGTGAAAGCTGATTACACAAGGATTGGTGCCGTTCTCGCAAGACTCACCTAGGTCTACTCCCCAGAGTCAATGTACACATTATTTTCTATGAGACAAGTAGATTAAATAGGGGGTGCTATATTGCCATTTCTTGACGACATGCTTCTGTGTACAAGATAATAAGAAGAGAAACAAGCTCCAGCAACCTTTCAAGATAAGCTGTTATGATCATTGATAGCCACATTGGACAGCTCTGTTGGTGGTGTTCTGCTATGCATGAGGAACATATTCGTCTCGGATAAATCGCAATACCCACTATTCTGGTTACTGGAGGTCAGATGAGACCACTAGATCATATACAATAAGAGGATATCATAGCGACAATGCGCAGATATGATACTCACATCAATGAAACCTTTCGCAGTTCAGTTCGGACCCTGCGCAGGCGCCTCGGTCGTCGTTTCTTGTGCTTCGACGCCAGCCTTCCCTCGACGGGCCTGTGCACGGATACGGAACGCCTCGAAGGCCGGCCTGACGCCAGCCAAGCTCGGCTTCCCGTCCTCGTGGCGCTCGAAACAGTTGCGCAGCGACTGCCATTCCTCTGCTCTGTTCTTCGCTGCCTCCGCCGCATCCTGTTCTTTATCTACCTTCTTCTTCTCCTCCCTCGTATTCTTGAATTTTTCTCTTGATTCCATCTCCTCTGCCTCTGCAATATCCTCCTTGAACGGGCCTGCGCTTGTGCGCACATTCTGGGACATCCGCCACGTCGCGCCTGAGGGCCGATGCTTCTCGATGTCTCTCATCCTTTGCAATAACATTGCATCCAGCATCTCGTGTTCCGCCTCAAATTGGGTCTCATCCTCCTCCTCCATCGCTGCCTTGTCTTGTGCCAAACGCTGCTGAAGTTGCATAGAGGCCTTGAGTGCCGACGCCAGCTCCCTGCCTATTATCTGCTGCTTCATCTGCGCCAGCCGCTTCTTCTCGGACCGAACATTCTCTTTCGCCTGATCGACCTTTGCTTTCTTCTGCTCGACCTCTGCCTTCTCCTGCTCGACCTTTGCCTTCTCCTGCTTGACATTCTCTTTCTCCTGCTCGACCTTCGTTTTCTCCTCCGCGAGTGCTGCTTTCTCGTCCTTCAGCACGGCTTGCTCCTGCGCACGCTCTTCTTCGAACCTCTTCATCAGATCTTCGAACGTTTCTATCATGTCTACGAATCTTCTCGCCTCATCCTCCTCGGTGGCCTCGGTTTCATTGTCTGATCCTTGCAATGATTTCACATCAAATTGGACTTTGATTTCCCTTGCCGCGGGCGCTTTTGTCTCGTCGTCCCCGACTGAGCTCTTCATATTTTCCTCCTCTTGGGTGCTCTCCTCGGCCCGCGCCTGCACGTCTTCGTCTCTGTGCTGCTCAGAGTCCACTTGTGTACCACGCGTAGGGGTAGGTCTATTCCCATGCTGCGCCGCCTGTGCTTGCAAGAGCGCCTCGAGCTGGCGCCTAGTATCCGCCTCGCGCTGCAGCGCGGCGACGGCGATCGCCCAGACGGAGTCGACGATACCTTTCGTCTGCTGAAGGGTATCTAAGGGCGAAAGCCCGGGCGCATAACTCACTTCGGGGACGGAGATTGGAATCGGTGAGGTAGGAGGTATATCTGAAGGCAACTGGCACTGATATGACGTGGGACGTTCCCAGGGTTCCGCAGTCTGCGCAGGCCCCCAACCATTTGCGTCTGTGCATGCGCCATGTCTCTGTGAACCTGGCGTTGAAATGTCTGCTGTTACGTAGTTATAATATGGGTAGTTCAATGACGGAGGCTACAAGTCGAGGTGTGAGCAAGGTCGGACTCATCATCGAAGATAACCGAGAATGTTGATATGCGGCGTGTGCGGCACTCACCAATGATGCGGCTGTAGAGGCAGGTTCATAAGGTTGTATATCTGTCGCTGACCATTGAGGAGACAGCTCATATCTGTATGGATTTGAGTGTTCTCTCTGGGCTCTGTGTGCAGCGATGGACACGAACGCTCCGTTGACCCAGGGTGAAGGGGAGGAAGCCAGTGTGCTCATGTCTGCGGTAGGCTGCTGCCGCTCTGTGATTAGCATCTGATCTTTGAAATTGAGGTATATGCCGACACGAGATGTTCGCGAGGATGTCTGTCGTCAGTGACTTGTGGTGGCTCGGTGAAGGGACCTCGAGGCATTCTATATGTGGGGCATCACTAGTGTGTATGCTTGTGTACAGCTTCTGACTGGACACGTGTCTTCGGGTGCTACGCTGGCCAGAATGTAGTACCTACCTTGACGTCGGATAATTCGGCATATCGATTATGTTGCGCGCGCTGTTGATTGACATAAAATTCTGATGCGACGGGGTGGTCATTGTGAAGGTGGAGGAGAAATTGAACTTGGAGCAGCGGCTTCGGGGATGAGGGACACGTGATGCGTGAGCTTAGAGCCTGTTCAAAATTTGAAGTCGACCACGACCGGCACTTCACCTTGCTCAGTCCTTGCTCACCTCCCCTGGGGCCTTTAGGCCGCCAAGTATCGAGCATCTGTGTTCCTTCTTATTTAACTGATATCATTTCAAACCTGGGACCCAGATGTGTCAGTCACCGCCAATGTTCAGAGAAGTTGAGGTCCGATTGGACAGGATCAATGGACCATGGTGGGCACGTAACGTCGCTACTTCCGTTCAGATCAGAAACTACAGCAGAAGAGGCAAAAGGCCGGGGTACCTCGAAGCAGTGACAGATGAGTCCGAGCGTGGTTCTCTGTCGATAAAGATTTGATTATACTGACAGATCCGTTTCCTAAAGCCCTTCATTTGTATTCGCATCTTCTCCTGGTCCTTCGTACTACACAATCAGTCCTATCTTTTCCACTGCATCCCGCTGGCGATACCTAGTGAGACAGATTCTAGAAGCGAAGCGTTCGGCATGTTGACACGGGGTCTGAGGACTTGTGAGTAGACAAAACCGGTGCGCAGTTTATCCGGTACCAGGACCCTTCCAAAACTCGCCTTCAACCTCCTTTCATTTGTCGGCGTCATGAGCTTTCGCGATTTTCTGGAACTGGTGAGTCAGCAAATTTATTGATACAGTATCTCCCTTCACTAGCACGATCATGCCGATAAAGTCTGATCATCAGTTTAAGAGCTCTCTATCGAAACATCGATGCTCGATGTTCTAATGCTCTGCTGGCGCATGATGCGTGTCATTGGGTTTTTTTCGCTTTGAGCAAGACTTTTGACAAGCTGCGTTTTTTTTTATGAGCGATCTCCCGTCAAGGTTGCGATCGTTGGTATGTTTGGGGATCCTCACTGACATCTCATTGACATTTTTGATGATGAATATCTAGGCTTAAGCCCGCTAGGTCTCAACGATTCTGTCTCTTATAAGTCGACTCGACTGAATTCCTGTGGTTCACCGACGAAACCGCAGCTTAACCTGCAATGGGATGTCCTCGTCCTCGTCACTGGAGAGAGCTTGAGTGTCTTCAATGACGTCCACGCGCTTACGTTTGAGCGTCGAAACAGTCTGCATATCGGCAGACCATCAATCGAGGGAAATCAAAATCAAAATCAGGAGACGGTAGGTACGTACCGCTTTGGCTTTAGAATCAGAAACATCATATCAATGGACATGAAGGTAGGGCGCAGGACATTTAGTGTCGGGGACGAAAAGGGCGCTAGAGACGCTTACATAGAGGTGGCGATGCAAGCTGCGCGACCTTCTCCAATTGTGTCTCTGTCTTCACCGGAACCTCTATTGTCACTGAAGCCTCTGCCTTCACCGTAGCCTTCTCAGCCACTCGTTGTCGGGACTCCGTTACATGGTGAGAATGAGAATATCGACCCTTCAGCCTTACACATCTCTCCTCCACTTCCTTGAGCTGTATCTTAACCTTTGCGCACTCTTCATCGGCCCGGATACACTTGACTTCCCAACACTGGTTAGCCTGCTGTAGCACCTTGTTCTCCTCCACCAAAGCTTCGTTTTCTGACTTCAAAGCCCTGTTATCCCGCTCTAGCATATCCCTCACTTTGTCTGCTCTGACTTTTGCCTTCAAATCCTCCGCATTCCTTTCCTCGATTTTCGCCTTCGAAATTGCCGGCATCTTCATCAACACCACCCACTCAAGGTTGTTCTTCCTCTCCCATTTCTCGTGCTCCCTGTTGAACGCCGTCCGAGCCTCAAGTCCGCTTCTGTCTTCTTCGAGCGTCATCCTCCTTTCCTCAAGCATTCTATTTTCTGCCTCAATTGCCACTGGGTCCTTCTCCACCGTCGCCGTCGCCGTCGCCTCCGTGATACTTAGTTTCTGCCTTCCCGCCGATTCGCCCTCTTCATGTGCTTGTCTTGCTAAGACCTCTCTGAACACCTTCATCCCTTCATCAACCTGCGCACTTTGCATTTCTATCCGCCTCTTCTCTTCCCCCAATATTTTCTTCTCTTCTTCTACCCGCACAGCCTGTTTGCCCAACACCCTTTTTTCCTCTTCCAATATCCTTTTTTTCGTCTTCGACATTTGCGCATTCGTTCTCTATTTATCCTTGACAGGATCATTCCGTTTCTTTTTTCATCCTTGTCATAACTTCTTTCACCTGTGCGCGCTCGCCATCCAGCCTCGCTCCCTCCGCATCCATTGTATCCCTCTCGTGTTGCACTCTCCTTCGCTCGCAGTCGATCATTTTTCCCGGTTTATCCAGGTTCGTTTTCCACGCTATAAATTCGTTGTTCACAGACTGGCGCGCCTCCACCTGGATCTGATTTCGGGATTGAATGCACGCTGTAAGCTCCTGTCGTGTCCTCAACTCCTCCTGTCGCATGGCCATGGTAGCCGCCCCTGTCTTGTCGCGTGGACTGAAGAAGACTCAGCCAGGCGTATTCGTCGGTGACGGGGCCAGGATGGGGTAAACCAGGTCCAGAGCCAGAGCCAGAGCCAGAGCCAGAGCCAGAGCCCATTATGGCAGCAGGGGCATTGGTAAGTGCACTGGAAGAGGAGGCCATGGCGAACTGAGGCGATGCTCAACGTGCGCAGGAGATGGTGTAGATTTGTAGCATGCCTAGAGATAAGTGTATACGGCGCGCTCGGAGCACGTCGCTGGACAGGGAACCTATCGGGCTGCTGAAGCCCATGCGCAGCAGGGACGAGATCTTTCCGTGTAAGAGTATCTGAGGTTCCTCTGGTATCAGCTTCATTGTTCAGGTGCTGAGTGCGCGATGGAGTCATGCCTGCAGCTGGGGAAACCTGTAGCTGTATGGTAGGCGGCGCGTCGTTCGAGTTAGCAGGCATAAGCGTGGTAGGATACAGCTTCGCGAGGGCGCAAGGAAGTGCCAGGATCGGAATGTCAAGTTGGCACGTTGCGTCCTTGTGAGTGTATGCAAAAGTCACACGGCGATCCCCAAGTACGCGCCCAATTCATTTTCCTTTTCTGACCAGAAGCAGGTGTGAACTCATGATGAACTCATCTAGGTTATTTTTACTGTCAACGTCGCAAACGACTTCCAGTGCCCCTCGTAGAACTCATACGGGAAGCCCAGATTCGGTTGAGGGCATTCAACGCGTTTGGCGAAATCAGGGAGGACGCTCAGGCTGGAGCATCGACTATCGAAAGAAGTAACAGGATGGGACTGCTTGGTCGCATCTGAGGAACCGCTGATGTGCGGTAGCAGAGTCGAGGCTCAGCGCACACAATTTGGAAGACATGCATCGATCGTATACCCCATTGAGCAAGGATCGGGGGCCAGCTAATAGTCTTCTGTGGCCATTGGTGGGAGGTCACGAACTTGAATGACGTGTGGAACTCTTATAAATTCTGTTGATAGATCAAATGGAGCTCTGTTCGCAACGCTTTCGTTCATACAAGGTGGGTATTCAATATTGAATCCAGAATGAATGGAGCGTGAGTATTATCTTGTGTATGGCCATTGGAAGTTGCAAGGGCAATCACTCTTGCCGAAGTCAAACAACAAAGCTACACACCTCCCGGCCACCACTGGCAAAACACCGGGGGCAAAAATCACTCTTCATTCTCAATCAATTGACGGCGGGAGTAGGATCGTTTAACACGCTTCCTAGGTAACTCATCGTCGCTATCAACAAGACTTATGGCCTTTGAGGTAGCTTCTCCAATGTTTGTCCGTTTGCGGTTAGGCGTTGACACGTTGGACTGCATAGGTTAATAAGAATTCGAGAACAGGAAGAGAGTCAATTGTTTCGTACCAAATTCGCGTTCTGTACCTCCTGTGATTGAACGTCCCCAGCGGGACGCGAGCACGACTTGGTAGCTGTCGGTCGCGTGGCTTGAAGTTATGTCATTCCAGTGAAAGAAACGAGAACGTAATCGTATTGGGAGAGAAAGAACTCACGCGTAGCTGGTGATTGGGATTTCAGTAGCGACAGAAGTGGTAGAGATTTTGGTCGAGTTCCTGTGTTTTGCTTGGCGACGGTGGGCGTACCTGTTCCCGCATTTGACCGATGCTTCTCGAGCTCTTTAGACAAGCTGGTCTTCTCCGCCTCGGATTTCTCGAGGCGCGTGCGCAGCCGTTGACAGTGCTCCATCACCATCTTCTTTGCCTCTTCCGCTGTTTTAGCCTGTGCCTTGGCCTTGAGCGTTTCCTGGCACTCCACTTTGAGTCTATCATCCATGGCCGCCGCCGAGGAAGTCGCATCGAACTCTAAATCCTTGATCTCCTTCAAGGCTTTCAAGAGCTTGCCTTGGATCGTCCCTAGCTTCTCCTCCAGCTCCTGGTTCTCCGCTTCCAGAGTCTGTCTTTCAGTCTCGAATCGCTGTTTCGCATGTTCATCCTCCCTTCGTATTTCCTCCGACTGTATCCTTTGTGCCTCCAACGCGCTCTTGTCTTCCTTCAATTTCGTCTGCTCCTGCTCAAGGTCCGCCTTCGCCTTATTGACCTTCTGCTCTTTCTCTTCTAGCTGCTTCCGCACCTCGTCCATTCTCGCTCTTTCCTCGTTCAGTTTCTTCGCCACAGACTCCAGCCTCGCCGTTTGCAACGTCCTAGCTTTCTCGTCATCGATCCTGGTCCGCTCTTCTTCGACTTTGAGTTTGAGCTGATTGTCCCTCTTCTCTACCCAAGCCCTCTCCTCTCTTTCCAGCTTCCTCATCCCCTCTTCTGCCTGCGATTTCATCTCCTCGGTTTTGACCTTCTCCTGTTCGAGCGACTTTTTCTCCTCCCCGAATTTCACGATCTCTCCGTGCAGGGCCCTCCTCTCTTCTGCCAACTTTGTTCCTTCCGCTCTCACCATCGCACGCAGTTCCTCGAGCCGCATCTTCTCACCAAATAGCTTCGCTTTCTCCTCCTCCAGCTTCGCCTGACCGTCCTTGACCCTCTGCTTGTCTTCGTCGATCCGCCGAGCTTCCTCGTCAGACTTGGCCTCTTTACGGGTAGCCTCTTGTACTTGTGTGAGCGCTGCCAGCTCCTTCCGTGCATCGGATTCGCGCTGAAGCGCGGCGACGGCGGTTGCCCATGTCTGGTCGAGCAGGGCTTTGGTCGGCTGGAGGAGGTCGAGTGCGGACGTGGGGTCTTGGGCTAAGGTTGCTTGGGGTCCGGCGACTGCAGGTGGGGGAGTGGGGCTGGAGCCGATGGCGGCAGCGAAAGCAGGTCGAGGGATGGGGATGGGGACAGGCGGAGGCGGATGCACCGGTGCAGACGGAGATGTAGGTGTGGACGCTAGTATGTGCACTGGGTTCGTGGTGGTGGGAGACTTTCCAGAAGAATAAAAAAACATGCATAATCATGAGCAGAAGGAGTACACTTACATTGGTCGGGACTGACGGACGACGCGCGATCGCGATATTAGGCGTGGGTGATGCCGATGCAGCAGATGCGGCTATCGCTGCTGCCACATTAGAGTTCAATTGATGAAGATAGCTTTGGTACGACTGTGATTGATGCTGTGGACCGTGCGAATAAGGGGGCGGGGGGTTGTTTGTGGGCTGGTGTGCACTTTGATACACTTGTGGGGAACGCGCCCCTTGAGTCATCACACCTGCAGGTGCGAGCATCCGATGGTATGACTGCGGTTGCTGGTGCTGCTGAGCTGCAACATAGTATGCCGGTCCAGGGGCGCCATGATTGCTTTGTTGCATATAGAGCGCATTGCCGTGCGGTGGCGCCGACGACGACGACGATGACACTGCGTTCACGTTCGAAACAATATCCGAACGCTGCTGATGTGCTTGTTGTTGTTGTTGTTGTTGTTGTTGCAAAGACATTGAGGTAGGAGTGGTCATTGTGAACGTCTATCGACGGGGTCAATGGGCATGTTGATCGTAGGTTGATGGTAGAACAAGGTCACTGCCACCAGCCTTATGTGCTTTGTCACCTTTGTGGGTCCATGCGAAGAGTCGTTCACTTTAATGTATGTACTACTTATCTTGGCATTGAGGATTCGGGTAGTTATCAGTTCGAATCATATTTGCTCACCTAAGTTTCCGCTGAGCTTGTCGTCGACAGGCCTTAGAGACTCCTTAGAGCATAACGATAGTCGCTGAGTGAGGTCAGGAGTGGTGACCGGGGGATCGCTCGAATCATGTTCCAGTTCATGCTGGAGTATTCTTTTTGAAGCACTACCTGCACGTTGTATTCACAATCACATTGACAGAGAAAATTCAAAGTAAATGAGTTGTGGACTGTTAATTTGTCAAAGCGCCTCGACAACTCAACCCACGACGGACTCCAGCACTGATTTCGGCTTCCACTCTAGATACTCAGAGTTGGCCAGCTCGCTCTCTTCTCCCACTACACCTTTGCCCGTGGCCCAAGCCAATCGAATAGCGCTTATGACATCGTTTGGATTCTTCTTCAGGGTTTCCTTCAGGTCCTCCGTCGCCAGGTACGTCACCTTCACTGTCTTTCCTGTGAGCGTCTGGTATTCGTCAATGATTGCGTCCAGAGACTGTTCGAAAAATCAGCCTCAACAGTGCCTCTTGACACGTTATGTACGAGGAAAGGACATACGGCGCGCTGACCCTCAATGCGAAATTGTCGGTTTACGAGGTTTGATGGACGCAGCGTCGTAAGAACGTACGCCACGTATCGTCCGACGTCGCGACGATCTGTGAACGAAATGGCAGGCGTCCCATCTCCGGGGACCATAGCCTCTCCCCTCTCCAGAATCAGACCGGCAAAGGCCCTACACGGGTGCAGAATACATGTATAAGCACACCATTCCGATTTCGACATTGCCACAGTGGGATAACAGGATACATACGCATATTTGAAGAGACTATCGGTGAACACGCCGACGAAGAACGATGACAGCGCCACGTCCTCTAGCTTGTCCCTTAGCGCCTCCTCGCTCGGGATACCAGTGCGGTCGGGGAGGCCGTACTGCGATGAGACAAAGAGTTTGACGTTGGCTAATTTGGATGCAGATGCGAGATTCAGCTGCTGCGCGAAGATTGCAGCATAGCCGAGCGCGGAGACGACAACGTCAACATTGGTCAGCGCGAGAGCGAGATTGGAGACAGAGTCGTAGTCGACGCCGGCAATTTTGGCACCGCGGGCGGCGAGCGCTTCAATTGCGGCGTTGTTGGATTCCTGAATGTGAACGAAGAATCCGTGGTGAGCTGTGTAGTTGACATTGGGCACCATGACGGCGACATTCGCAGCGGACTTACCTTGCGCGTCAAGATGACGACTTCGTTCGCTTTCCCACCTGCTTTCTGGTTGAGCAATTCTTCAGCAATGAATCTGCCGATGTTCCCGACACCAGCAATGGCGAAGTTCTTGTAGGTGGACATGGTGCAGTGTGTATGACTTCAAGGCGGAGGTCGTCGCCAGGTCAATCGAAAAGATCGAGTCATATGCATCCCCACGGAACCGAACTGAGTGAGGCGAGGGTATTTCCGAGGGTTCACAGGGCTCAGAAGATGCATTCTCAGTTCAGAGTGCTGGAATACATTCGAATGCGATATTACCGATTGATGGGCCTGAAAGCACCCGAAGCGCTTGATTCTATAAATGATACACCAAACGATGAGAAGGGCTCGAGAGACTTGGTGATGTTACCCCGTGAGCAGAACACCATCGATGGTCTTGTCGGACAGTGGTTGCTGAATCTGGCTCTCGAAAGTGACGAAGACGAAGCAGAAGCCGACAGCTTCTCTCGACCAACGGACTTTCAATATCGGCAGTGGCCGAGAACGCACGACGCGGCAGACACGGCACTGGCAGAACCCATTGCTCAAGATTGCTCATCACTCTCTCAAATCACCGCTTGTGAATCCTTGTACCTCTCTTCCGAATGTCTTAAGAGATATTTTTACGTCCAGGTTTTTAACTGACCAGGAGAACACACATGAGTATGTACTGGCCAGCTCCAACCTTCATCGAGCCTTGTCCAGAAGGCAAGCACGAACACCCATATTGTGTTCTATGACGTGTTGAATCACCAGCTCAATGGTGTTTCGGGACAGAGCAATCGTGGTATACCAAAGGTTTGCGAATGAAACCACCAATTCCGAATGTGTTATCGACAAACGATGAATGCACACGACGAGGTACGATGAGTCCACTTCACATGTCTTGTTGTAAGCATACACAATGACGATGACGATGACATCAAATACAAAAAACTGACATTCCACTTGGACCTTGTAGATCTGTCACAAATAACGGTATAGTTAGCTAGTACGTGAACCTTTTTGCTGCGAAAAACACGCTTCTTCTACCGGATTGGCTGACTTGCGACTTATTCGTTACTTGATAGTTAGCCCAGTCGCAAACCCTTCAAATCGTTTGTTCCACTCGCAGTGATCAAAATTCGAGCATGAGCACGCTTACCCAATTGAGACTGCACCCACGTCCCTTCCGTCTTTCGAGAACTGACCACTGATCCTCGTAGACAGACCCACCTTCCGCACGGCCTTCTTCCCTATCACCTCATCGTGACCCACATTCTGCATTCCCGGTGACCTTGCTGTGCTCAAAAGAACCATACCTGCTGACGCTCCCTCCCGCAAAGTCCGCATGTCTGGCGTGAAGGGATACGTCACAGCCTGGGGCGTGCGCACGCTGCTGGAGAAGAACTACACCGTGTGCGGGACGGTACGTTCCGAAGCGAACGTCTGTCTGCGAAGTTTGAGATCATAGTCATCGAAGATAACACGAAGGTGCGAGTTACGTCGATCAGGCTGGATTGTGTGAGCTTGGAAAACCCGGGTGCATGCTTATGATGGAATTTTCTGCGTCCCTGCTAAAGATCCATGTGTAGGAACATTTGACGAATCCGCCAACGACGTTGACCTGATCGAACACACCATGTCACCGTGTCATATCAGCAATGGCGTAGAACCTGACTGTGCATCCGCCTCCTTTGCGATATCTTGGAATCTGGCCGATGCTTGGCTTCTGTCAACGTGCAACGTTCATTATCCTTGCCACCAAAGGCACAATCGGGATGCTCGAGTCTGCGAAAGCACATGGGCGCGCATGGCTCCCGCTTCGTTGGACTGCAGCATAATCACACAGCAAACCAAAAGATGAACCTATGCTGGTGTCTATTTCCAGATCTGCTGCGAAGCGCGTCATGATCACTGCATCGTGCGCTTCAATCATGGTGACACCTGTGACGCTCCCCGGAGGAGACCTCGTGGAACGAGTCTGCAGTTGTGAAGGTGGCGGAGAAGGGCCGCGACGCGTCGCCCAACGTCAAGACGCTTGCAGAGAAAGGTGCACGCACAGGTACGCTTCGTGAGCGAGAATCGCGAAGTATACGTGTTACTCTCGAGTTACCTCTGCCCTCAAACAATCGATGTACGTACGTTCGCTCTTCGGGAATCAGTCAGAGAGCTGGTGCCCTCGTAGACTCTTGAATGACCGAACCGAGGTATCCACTTTCCTCGTCAACGATACACTATTACCTACAACGCAGGTCCGCACCCACTTTCTTCTCCGCCCTCTGACTGACAAGGCGGAGTCAGTGCGTCATGGTGAACGCTCGACAGCGAATCATGGTGTATCCACTTGATTCCGTGTCCAGTAAGTCATCTGAAACATGCACTGAGATTTTCTGCGTGACTTTCTTGAGCATTCAAATATACTCACATGGGAAGCTGTGTGGTTTCAACAGAGTGCGGGCTCTATTGCAAAGGAGTCGTACCTCGAAGGCTCGAATAGACGTGCTATCCTAGAGAAAGACTGAGAAAGACTGTTAGAAAGCCTCCGACAAGGCCCTAACCCTACGTTGGGAGTCCTTTGTCATGCCGATCTTGATCGGCTCCCCGCACGGCAATCGGGATCATGCTCCGTCTGCCAAATATATAAAGAGGCCTGGCATTCCTCACCGCCGTCTTTATCTTCTCAATCTCACCGCACTCGCACTTGCGCATACTTACAATTACACTCGAAAGAAAGAAAGCAAGAATGCCCGCCGTCACTTCCCCCAGCAAGGTACTCGTGTCCGGCGCGAACGGATACATCGCGGCGTGGGTCGTACGCACGCTGCTCGAGAAAGGATACGCCGTGCGCGGGACGGTGCGTTCCGAGGCGAAGGGCGCGCATCTGAAGAAACTGTTTGCGGAGCATGGAGATAAGTTCGAGGTCGTGGTCGTCGAAGACATCACGAAGGTGCGTCGTACGAGACCCGGTATCTTGACAGATACGGCGCTTTTGGGACGCGTGCTGATGGCAAATATCTGCGCGATCTTGTGTGTTGTTAGGAGAGTGCATTCGACGAGGCCGTCAAGGGCGTCGATCTTATCGAGCACACGGCTTCGCCGTTCCATTTCAACTTCAAAGAGCCGAATGGTGCGTCTCCTCGTCTCCTCTCCAAGTTCGTACGATTGAATGTGGACGACCCATGAAATGCGCAGATCTCATCATCCCAGCCACCAAAGGCACCCTCGGGATGCTCGAGTCTGCCAAAAAGCACGGGTGCGCAGTCGATCGCCCTATTTACTTCACGATCGCACATGCTCACACGCCCCGATCCGACCTGCGCATGTCCTGCCAGATCCTCCGTAAAGCGTATCGTCGTTACCTCATCGTGCGCCTCGGTCCTCAAGCCGTCCGCGACGCCCGCCGTATGGGAAGAGACCTCGTGGAACGAGCCCGCGATCGAGGAGGTAAAGGAGAAGGGCGCCAACGCGCTTCCGATCTCGATCTACCGTGCTTCCAAGACGCTCGCGGAGAAAGGTGCGCCGAATGCGATGCCGTTCTCGTGAATAGCTGCCTTACCGATCGCCGGGGCGCGGCCTGCAGCTGCCTGGGACTTTTACGAGAAGAACAAGACGAGCGTGGGGTGGGACCTCGTTGTGCTCAACCCTCCATACGTGAGTCTTTTCTTCTGTATCTTTCCCTTTCTTCTACTCCCTGACACGCGCATCTCATTGCAAATAGGTATTCGGCGTAAGTGTCTCCTGCGAAGCATATCCGCCGAGTAGAGTGCTGCATGTCTAATCAATGCATGCTTCCTTTTCCGCTCGCAGCCCCCCATTCATGAAGTCACGAGCATGTCGGCGTTCAACACGTCCATGCAGGAGTTCTTTAACACAGTCGTGAAGGGCGTCAAGGACGACGCGGCGCTCAAGACTCTGGGCAGCGCATGGGTCGACGTGCGCGAGCTCGCGAATGCGCATGTGCTTGCGGCAGAGACGCCGGAGGCGTCCGGGGAACGCATCATCGTGAGCGCAGGTGCGCGATCCCCTTTCTCTCGGACGTGTTTGATGAGGACCGAGGCTGACATTGGCATCTTGCGTATCAGGCGCCTTCTATTGGCAGGAAATCGGTGCGTCTACTGGGCGTCTGGAATCGCCTTCTCCCGACTGACTCTGTATCCAGTCGACGCCGCGAACAGAATCTCGCCGCCTCCCCTCGCTAGCATCGTCAAGGGCAACCCCGGGTCCACCAAGGGCATAACGCACTTGATCGACTACAACACGGCCAAGTCGGACAGGATCTTGAAGCTGAAGCACCGGCCGCTCGAGGAGTTGATCAGGGACTGCCTACTCGACTTCAAGGCGCGGGGATATGCCTCATAGGGGATCCAACTGTTGAGGGTTGAAGGGGAGAAGCCTGAAAGTATAGAATACAATGTGATTGTACTGTAAACTGTGACTGACGTTCCTATTCCTCTCAGGATGGGCATTGGAGAAGAGTGTGCTGTAGAGTTTTAAGCGTAGGGCGGGAACATGTGATGTGACGCGACACGCCGACGGTGGACGCGTATGGTACGTGTCTACTGCGCCGTCCCCTGGAGTCTACCCTTCCCATAATAGCCCTGAACCCGGAAATCCAGGGGGATCCTCGGGTTTCGATGAAGGATTGAATATTGAATTGTGGGGTTTATTTTGAAATCGAATCGGGCAGTCTATACAATGAATGCAGAACTGCTTCGAGGATCTCCAATCTGTCAGTGGAACGAAGCGCTGGATCTCCCTCGATGGATGACGCAGTCCCATACTTTAGCAGTGCCCATTACTTCAACGCCCTCTCTTCTTTGACTCAGTTGTTGTTTTCACAAGAAGGACGCGGCGGATTCACCGATGTCCCATCGCCTTCCTCCTTATCAGTCTCCTGAATCTTGACGTTTTGTTACCTGTGTTGGTGGAGCCCCTCAACCATGTCCGATGGGCATCGCCAGGACGACAAGGAAAAGATCATTGTCTCTGGAGCCTTCTACCAATTCTGCACCACGGTAGAGCGTAATCCTACGTGTAAGTGCACGGCAGACGCGTGTCAGCACGGTCCATTTGACGTACTCGCAGCGCGATGGCCCATCGCGCCAGAGTAGAGCCTGCGACGGCATGTACCGATGCACGGATTCGGAGGCACTCGAGCGAGTCGCTCCGTGGCGGGGAGTAATGCGCTCATTTCTGGGGCCGGAGGGACCATCGCAATCGATATGGACGCTGCGTGAGTGCTGCTGGACCTGCTGAGTCATCGGTACGCGGCGTCGACTCGCAGACAGCCGTTCATCTCGTCGCCGCTGCCAGTGTCCGCGCGACGTGCTCGGTGTTGTCCATTCATCTTCTGCTGGAGACGGTCTAGCTGATGCGGAAAATAAGGCACCCCGCGTTCTTCGCGCCAGAAGAGCCGGACCGAGCGCCTCTGCGGCGTGCGGTAATCAGCCTCGAGGCAGTTTCCTTACCTGGCCATCCACCTCGTTGTCCACCGCTATTTACTTCCGCCGTTGTATGAGCAGAGCCACGTTGGAAACGCGAGTTGGTCAAGGCCACGCTACTTGTACCGTTCAACTGCTTCCACGCGCTCCGCCCACCTTTTTCTCCTGCTCTTTCCTCCCACCACCCACCCCGTCCCCTCCCACACCCGTCCCCGCAGCTATCTGCACACATGTCGACCCAATCGCCCCCGTTGAACAGAAAACTACAAGGCCACCCTGGATCACAAGGTGCTTCTTGGTACTTTTTTTCCAAATTCGTCCGCCATCCGCTCGACGGTGATGTCGCTCTCGCTGCGCCCGCTCCCCAACTCCACGTTCGCGATGCTGTGCGGCGATAAGTGCTTGAAGCTTTTATCGTGCGCATCCCGTGCGACGCTTTATCTCATGAGACGCAAGTCGGCGACTGCGGCGCCCTCATCGCGATTTTTGATTATTTATCGGCGCCATCGCACTTGTGCTCACCCTTCACATTCTCAGGGTCCAACATCTCGCCCCGCGAAGGAACGCCATCACCTTCCTTCCGTGAGCGCCAGAGGACGATCCGCGGCCAATCCGTCTCGTACCAAAGTCAGCTCGCTCAACAGCAGCCGAGCCCGACGACCTCCAACGCTTCCTCTTATCAGTCCAAACGCTCGCCACCACCCAACCCACAGGGCCCATCGCAGCCCTCCGCGCGTGGTCTTCCCTCGCCGACCTACAACAGCAACAACAGCAACAACAACAACAACAGCCCGCACGACGGCAGCCCCGAGCACATCACTCCACCTCCGCCTCCCATGCACGGCATGAGCCAGCCCAACATCCACCACACGACCGCACCTCCTCCGCCGCAGCACTCGCTCAGCCAGTCCAACATCCACCCCTACATGGCCCAAGCGCAATCCCAACCGTCGTTCGTGCGGCCCATCGCGCGCGTGCCCGTCCCCGCCTTCATGGGCATCGAGAACTTCCAGATGACCGACCGGCTCATGGCCGAGATCGATCACGCGCACTACGTCTCGGCCAGTGGCACCGCCTACGGGGCCCCGCCGAACACGCACCAGCCTCCCGACCTCTCGGGGACCTCGGGCGTCGCCTACGCGGGTGGCGCGTCGTCGAATTCCATCCCGAAGGCACACTTTGAGTCGGGTTCGCCACCGAAGGACCCTGTGATGGAGAGGCTGCGAGCGGCTGAGTGGAATGGCACCAAAGAGCAGGAGGGTGGGCAGCGAGGCGGGGTGATGGCGGGACGCAGGGACGTGCGTGACAAGGACAGAGACAACCGGGAGAGGGAAAGAGAGAGGGAGAGGGAGATCAGTATTCAGCGTCGTGGAAGCGTCAAGCGTGAGCTACCGCCTCAACCTCAGCCGTTGCAGAATCAGGCCCCGCTTCGCGACGAGTCTCCGCAGTTCCACCCGCCCATGGGGTCTCCCGAGCACGCCTTGTCGCATGTGCAGTACGAGTATGCACCTCACTCGCCTCCGCGCGCTCCGACGCCACCAGCCATCCGCAAACTCGGGCCTCCCTACACGGACTCCCGTCAGACGCCTCCTACTGCCAATGCCAATGCGACGGTTCCCCTGGGTACATCCAAAGTTCCTAATCAGACGCCGCCAGGGCAAGCTACGAAAGCACGCACACCAGACAAGTCTTTGCCCGTACAGGAGGAGCCTGAAGAAGACGTGCCGGCCGAGGCGCCTGATGCTTCGCGCGATCGATGGGCGCAGTCGGGAACTGGGAAGGACTATGTCCATCAGGAGCCCGACGAACATGAGTATCATCGGCACTCCCCCGCGCCCTCGTCTGACTTGCACCCCGACGGCAACGGGCAGCGATACGATCCACGCCGCGAGGTAGACGGGCGGCAAAGTCGTGCAGGCCGCGAGGATACTCACAGTCACGGCCACAGCCGTTTGGAGCAAGATCTGCACATGGGGGACGACCGTGGACGTGAAAACGGTGGAGATCAAGAGGATGATGGGTACACCCCGCGATCGCCTGTGACCAGTCTGCCGATGGACCGAAACTTCCCTGCTGCCCGCGCGGCGTCGCCGAGTCGGCATCAACTCCCCCGCATCCGAGCTCGCAACGGGTCCACTGACCAGCTTGGGCTGCGCACGTTCGACGCGGCCGTTTTCGAAAACACGATCGACAAGCTGCGTATCACGGACCCTGGCTCGCCTCCGCCGCACACGCTCCACCAGCGCGCGCACTCGCAGAGCTATTATGACCCGCGCCACCCCGGAGACATGCCGCTCTCGTCCCTCCGTCATGCGCAGCACGCGGACGAGTCGGAGCACTTCCTCGACGACCCCGCGGCGTCGTACTACCAGAACTATCAGCATTACCCGTACTCGCCTGCGTCGAGCCGCGGCCCTTCCGCGCACCAGCACGTTAGGCCAGGCGCGCCGATCCCGCCCACGCCACACAGCCAGACGGCCGCGCCTTCGCCTTCGCCGCTCATTTCGGGAATGCAGAGCCCGCACAACAGGTCCAAGCCCGTGTTGCCACCTTACAGCCCTGCGCCGCCGCCAGGTGGCTCGCCATACCCCTACCCATACGGCCACATCCGGCGCGGGTACGCCCAGCAGTCTCTCGAGGGGCCAGGCTATGCTGGCTCGCACGCGGGCACGGGCACGGGGTTCGACATGGCGAACTACGATCCGGCAGTGATCCGGGAGCAGATTGCGCTGCAGATGCAGATCTATGCGCTGAATAACGGCGGGATGGCCTCGGACGCGACGTCGCTCTCGCTCTCGCCGTCGTCGACGCCGTTCCCTGGGCCGAACTACAACCCGTGGCCGTTTTTGCAGAGCACGCGCGTCTTTGGGCCGCATGGGCGCATGCGCTCTGCGGAGGCGGAGGCAGAAATCGCGAGTATGCGGTCGAGCCCGAGCCACGAGCCGCTGCCGCTGCCTGATTCGGCGCCGGTGCTGAGGCATCGGGGTTTGAAGAGGCGGGAGCGCTCGGTCAACTTGCGCGTGCAGGGCGCAGGCGGAGTCGCGGGCAAGGTGCGGCAAAAGATTCGGCCGCCACCTCGGGTGGAGAGCACCCAGCCGCGTGAGACTAGCCCAGAGCTGTCGTCTGGTGAGGAGACTGCGGGAGAGGCGAAGACGACGACTACGATGGGCACGGCAGACGACCGGGATGCGGACGAGGGTGCTCAGTGGGCGACAGAGGAGGGGAGCGAAGATACGGGAGAGTGGGTGGATGAGGATGAGATGGAAGAGGAGGGCGAGGGCGACGACCTGTTGCAGTTGGAATACCATACCGACTATGTTACCAATCCCGATAAGCGAAGGAGGAGGTGGAAGTCTCACTGGGGTACGCTCGTGCGCGCGGTACGTCCGTTTGACTTTTTAGCTTTTCCCTTTCCAGTCTCGTCGTTTCGTTTAGGCAAGTCCGACCCTGCGATACGGATCACTGACACCACCCGTTCTCTTCTTCGCCTCTAGTTCCAGGCCCTCGATCGTGAGACGGACACGACGCTCGTGTTGCTCGCCGCGCCATCGCACTCGAGCAAGCTGCACTCCGTCACATCCCGCGCCCTGCGCCGCGACTCGTCCCTCGCGCGCTCCGCCGAGATGTCGAATCTGCGCGGCGCGTTTTCCCAGCTTGCCTCGCGCCGGACCGCCGCGCGCGTGCGCTCGCAGTCGCAAGTGACGTCGCTCGTCGAGCGGCTGTCACTCGCCTCCTCCTCACGCGACGGGTCGCCGGCGAGCAATGAGTCAAAGGAGGAAGACCTGCGGCGCGCCCTTGACGCCGCGCTCGGGAGCCTGTCCGCGCTCGGGGGCATCTACGAACAGCGGGAGGTACGGTGGGTTGAGGAGATGCGGAGGCTCGACGAGGACCGGCTTAGGGTTCAGTTGCTGTTATCTCAGGTGCTGGGCGTGGGGCCGACGGAGGGCCCGTATGGGCATTCAGGGAACGGTGTGGTGTGAGCGAAGCACGTTGTACGGAATATGGTGTACGATGGTGGGGTCTGTGTATCATCCTGATCGGGCACTGGTGTATGTAAACTATGCGACCATCTCTCCTGGTACTTGGCACCACATTATGTGTAGCACTTCTTTCTTCTCTGTTCTATGGGCAATGTATTCGTGCGTCACACGCACCCCTCATGATATCCTTTCCAAGTATTATTATCTGTACCTGGCGAACATACTCTCCAAACCTTTCACCTTTGAGTACATGGTACCGTGCACCATGCAACTCTTCTCGAGCAGAGTGCAAAAGTGTGCAAGCCATAGAGCAAACCCAAAACCACACACATAGAATTCACGAGAGGCAGGCAATTGTCGACCTCTTCGGACCTAAATTGCGAACACGGCTGAGGCCGGGATACACGGGGTGAAAAGTGCTCATGGTCATCTCGTGAAAAAATATTCGCAGGATATGACGAGGCTGAGGTTCGGGGCAAACAGAGGAAGGCCCCCAAACATCTACAAGCACACATATATAAGCAACCACAAAACCGAGCGTAGCACTAATAGATAAAATGAGGAAGAAGGCGGACACAGGATGTGCGTTGTCGGAGCGATTTCTTGTTGCAAAGCTCTCGGCAAGTGTCAAATTGATCACTGTATGCTAGCTCGAGCTTAATCTATCTTTTAGGGTTGAGGGTGTTTATTCTGCGAAACAGGGTCTGAAGTTGCAAGGAGGTATACTATGGGACGTCACTGCACTGATCCGTCACCGAAAGGTGCTGGGCATAAAGTGAGGATATCTTCTTTTTTAAGGATATGGACGACACTATGATATGAATCTGAGTTGGGCTGTCTATGCTGCCCTAAGCTATCAGGTAAGATGTGAATATGTGGGGATGACAATTGAATGAATATGATGACTGAGTCTGCCTGCCACCCAAGGTTCAGTAATGCTTCTCATAGTCAGAGATGCTTCTATTTATATTCGGGATTTTTGAGTCTTAACATAGGATTGGATAATGGCAACTCTGAGCAAAATTAATGGAGGAGCAAAATGGTCACTCGAAGGCAAGGTGAGCGTGCAGACTAGCGGAGGTTGAATAGTTAGCAACTGAATTGGCACTATAGCGGCAGGCTTACTTCAACATGCCTCCAATGCCCATCATTGAGTGGCACAGTTTGCTCACCATTCCACTTGAACCATATCCCGTGTACATGATCAACAACTCATGTTACAGCCTTTGAGATTATTAAAGGGACAATTCCCTTGTGGCTCACTCCATTTGTTGCCTCCATGTTTACCATGGACGGCTTCCATCATACAAAAAGCAGTTCTGTTCTCTATTGAGTAAAAGACACTATTTTACTGCTATAGACTCACTGAGTATCACTCCAACACTGAGAACTATCCTTCAATGTGATATTGTGGAAAATGAATAGTTAAAAAGCAAGGAGAGAAGGAAAAATATTGCTGGCCAGTCCACAACAAACATTTTTCTCATGTTGGTCAGCAGTCTCAGTCATTGCACTCATCTGCGAGTCATTGGCCCAGAGATAAATTGCATTAAGTGGTCTATAATACTTTTACAATTATTACCTTCAGGTGATGGCCCAACCAGACTTAACCTCAATATGATGTTTGTCTTGAATATGGAAGCTGTGCACAACTGAGGTTTTAGAGAAAAATGCTAGGATTGATATGAGTGATAGGATAGCTATGAGATAAGGCCTATTGAATCTACCCCCACATGGGTGCCGGAATTAGAATAAAAGAACTCTGCCTAGGTCAAGCATGGTGGATTCCTTATAGAAAAATCTAGCATTACATTTCAAAAGCCTAGACCTTGAGTTCATCCAGCAAGTGAGAGGAATCTTGCCTGCAGACGGGAAGTGAAAGTCATGAAGGAAAAGAGGGTGTCCATAGTGCAATGGACAAAAAGGCAGACATATGGGGGGTTGCGAATGTTGGAGAGGGCCAGGAGCTGTAGGAGGGACATGGCACATAGAGAGACCCTGATTTGGTAGTATGTGTTGTGACTTGGTCTATCGGAGGCCTCGACAGCCTAGTCTACCCGATAACAATCCAACAACTACTAGGCAGCGCCACTTGTGGCACATACATCATAGTATAAGGTACCATTCTTGGTTATCACTCTCGGCAGCTCACCACAGCACCGATGGAGAACATAGCATGGGATATGCTCACGACCACCGGGCTTACACACACGTACTCAGGGATGAGCACACCATTGCACACTATCTCCCTCCTGGTTGAATGGAGGTAGACAGAGAAGCGCAAGAGTAGTTGCTGATTGAGAGCAGCAACT